>JANPWJ010001184.1:0-14041 GCA_027406325.1 Blastocystis sp. subtype 2
TCGGATTGTTGCAACGAGGAGAGTGTGAAGGTGTTGGATTTGAGTGAGTTGAAGTATCTAAAACGAATTGAGATAGGTGACGACTGCTTTACTAGCGTGGATGAAGTGAAGCTGGATCAAATGGGTGAACTGAAGAGTATAGTAATGAAAGACGAGTGCTTTGGCAGTGTGAATGGATTGAAACTGATTGGATTGAAGGAGCTGGAGAGTGTGGTGATTGGAGAGAACTGTTTCACCAAGTACAAGAACGCTTGTGGCAACAACCCAAACCGTCATTTCTACGTGAAGAACTGCCCTTCTCTGAAAGAGCTGAAGATGGGTCGATACTCCTTCTCTGACTACACCCTGTGCGAGATTAAGAACGACGACGCTTTGGAAACCATCGAAATCGGAAGCATGACGCAGAGAAGCTCCAATTTCAACTGTGGCTCATTCATGCTGAAGAGTTCTCCTTTCTTCGTGGACTCACGAGTAGACATCCCTGCTCTGAAGACGCTCCAGATTGGCTATGGCGCGTTCTGTCGTTGCGACTATGTGGCGCTTGAGAGTGGTTTCTTCTTCAGTAGTTGACTGGATAGACTTGGCTGAACTCCGGTCCATTCAACTGGGCTTCCAAGCATTCTACTACAACTGGGATCGCAACACACAAGTCAATACGCTGGTCATGAATAGTGACGATTCTCCAGTGAAGTGACTCGATTAGACTTGCCCAAACTCATCTCACTCACCACGAATACCAAATCGGGTTATGATGGCAGCTCCTTTAGGAATGTCGTCCATGTCACGTTAAAGGGTAGGTCGTTGCAAATGGAAGTGAGACGTAGATATGCCCAGTCTCACCAATCTGCTTCTCGAAGAAAAGACGTTCCTTTGCGTGGAAACGCAGGTAGTGGAGAGTGCGGTTCTCCGTTGGCGTGTCACCAGTAGATGCCGGAGCTCTTCAACTGTTCTTTGTCTAGTTTTGTTTCTCTTCAGCTGGTCTTTGTCATGATCTGTTTCTCTTCAGCTGTCCTTTATCTAGTTCTGTTTCTCTTCAACTTTTCTTTATCTAGTTCTGTTTCTGGACACACACGACAGCAGCCATTTCACAAGCAACGCTTTCAAACCCGGATCCCACCGCCCCCACATTTTGCACTGAACACAAATAACGCCATCCAGCGCTGTCGTGTTCTTTCTCCATATCTTTTCCATGTTCGCCTCTTTGTCGCCAAATGAGTCGTAGAAACAGTTATGCGTCGCCCATTGTCTGCGATTCTCCTCTTGTCGCTCATCTCCCTTGCGGTTGCTTCGCCCTATCTTCGTTTTGAAGACGTGTTTGCCGCCACTCCCGTGGGTGAGCAGAATCTGTGGGACTTCAGTACTGCCGTTGTTTCTTCGTAACCGGTAGTTGAGGGGGTCTACAACAATTACAAGATTATCATAAATGGCGTTGTGATTGCTCTCGGCCTGTTCCTGTGCTTCCTTGGAAAGAAGTCGGTGAAGGTGGCGGTTTTGCCGTTCTCCTCATCCCCTAGTTTAACATGTTTGTTTGCGGCCTGTTGGCGGGAGGCATTCCCACTTTCGTGATCGCCACCGACTTGTTGAATGGAGCTGCTGAGTCGACGCTGCTGTGGAGTCTTATGCGTAGTGAGAAGCAGGCGTTCTGGATTAGCATTGGTGCCACGTGCGTTATGGGCATCATTGTCGGCATTCTGCTGGTGTGCCTTTTCCAGATCGGTTACTTCGTCATTGGCGCTGCCTTCGGTGCTGTGGTCGCCATCTACTCCGATGTGATCCTGGACAGCATCATTCGTTTCCATTCTGACGTCGTTCTGTACGTTGCCGTCGGTGCCTTTGCGCTGGAGTTTGGTTTGTTTGCGTTGATTTGGGACAAGTAGTTGTTTGCATTTCGAGTGATGTGTAGCATTGTTGTGATTCTCGGCACGTCGCTGATCGGCAGCTACATCATGACATTTGGGTACCTTTGCTCTGTGTCCGGTTAGGCTTAGTCTCGGTCAGTTCTTGGGCAACTGGATCAACCCCTTCTCTCCGCACTTCCAGAAGCAGCTCATGAATCCGCCGATGGAGGTTCGCGTATCCGTGAGTTGTCACGCGTAGTGGTACATCTACTTGGGCGTGATTGCGCTCTTCACCCTGTTCGGAGTGATCGTGCAGGGCGTGACGAACAAGGCGCCCAAGAAGGAGGAGAGCGAGAACAAGGCGCTTCTGCTTCCTACGGAGAGCGCTCCCAAGAAGACCACCTTCGGTAACTCTACCACGAAGAAGACGGACCGATCGCTGACGCTTCGCGAGATGAAGTCTGAGTCGAACATATAGTGCTTGTATTCTGCTGCCGTGTTTGTTTGAGCAGGTTTTTAGTTTGAATTGAGTTCTCGTTTTCGCTGAGCTCCCGTTTTCGCCCCGTTTTTGTTGCCGCTTCTTTTTCAATTCATTCAAATCGATCCCCCATGGCGCAGGCGGAGTTGATTGACCAATTACTGACTCTGACGTCGAAGGAGACGCTGTTTGACAGCTCGCAGGAGTATGGAGAGAACGTGGGTTTGGGCGCGAGGCATCATGGCTAGATTATCCAGCTCGTGTCGCAGCTGTCTCCCGAATCGATTCGCGAACTGATTCTGAGGATCAAGTCGCTGCAGCAACTCTCCACTCTGTTTTCCGTCATCTCGCAACACACAACGTCAACATCAAATGTGTCGAATCAGTTCGTTGCCATTAAGGCTGCTGTTGAAGTGGCGTTCGCGCGTTTGCGTCACGCGTAGCTTTTGTGCACCGTCGATCTGAATTCGAGCACCAACAAGGTATCGGAGGTGGTTCAAAGCATTTGCCTGGAGATGGACGATTTGACTGGGAGCGAAATCCCCTCCGTGATCTCCGTGTTCATGCAGTACTTCGACTTTGAGGGGAAGAAGATGAATTCCCACGCAGAGTGGCGGATATGGGCGTCTCTCACGCGTAGGGAGCAAATGAAGCAAGTCCTCGACCTCCTGACAAAGCTGCTGACCATGTGCGATTCCACCACGATCTTGGTGGATTCGGAAATGGAGGGAGGCGGAGTCACCCTCTCCGAGTTCCGCGTAATGACTCCTGGGTTCTCGATAGCGTGTAGACGCACACATTGGAGCACATTCTGGACCGCGACTGGAACGGGGAGTACATTTGCCCCATTCTGTCTGTTCTCCGTGTATGCATTTCGTCGCGCACCTGTTCGGTAGGAATGCCAGATCGACGACACGCTGCTGATTTCCACCGCAAACAAAGTGAATGCTCTGCTGAACAAAACCAAGCCGTCGCTCGTTCCCACGCTGATCTACCAGCTCCTCCTGCTGACCAATGATTCCGTGTCGCGCGTCGTCCTCATGTCCATTCTGTTGAATATCCGGAAGAAATGCCAGCCGTCTCAACTCCCCTCCATCATCAGCCACTTCGCGTTTGCGCTGAAAAGCAACCCTGTACTTATGTGCTATTTGGCGTGATTGTGCAGACGCTGTGCAAAGTGTTCATGGAGCTGATGAAGAACTCGATTCTCCCGCCCACTTCCTATTCCCTCCTCATTCTCCTCTCTCTGTCCGACAGCGAGGTTTGGCGTCGCAGCGAGCCGTCAGAACTAGAAATACAAGCATCCCGTGTGGAGCGGATTGCTGACCCAGCTGCAGCAGGAGTTTCATCAGTTGTTTCTTCGCTACCAATACCCGTTCACTCAGAGCAAGGAGTCGGAGGTGCGGAGAACGAGCGTTCTGTTCGACGAGATCTGCGACGTGATCGACCACGGGTTCTTCGAGGGAAACGCCCTCCTGCTTCAGTTCTACGAGTACGTGCTGCACTGGAACGGGAAGTGCGCCAACAGCGAGCGCATGGTCCTCGCCTCCTTCGCCGAAAACGGCGTGATGGCGCTGTTCAGTCGCGTGGAGAGCAGTCGCGCGAGCGTGCTGAACACGATCGTGGGCGAGGTGCGTGCGCGTGGGTGCGCTGACGCGTAGATCAGCCACCACTCGGTGAGCGACGGATCGCTGCGTCTGCTGAACACGCTGTGCCACTCCTACCCCTCCTTCATGCTCTCCTCCGTTCCCGCCATCAAGGTAGGGTTGCGGCGATACTGTGAGCGTAGACGCTGGTGAGTCGCATTCCGCTGATGCCCAGCGCGCTGGTGCCGTCGTTCATTCAGTGCATCCACTCGCTGCTCCCCAACCGACCCGACCTCGTCGACATTCTGGTCATTATCCTCAAGAAGGTCCGGATTCCGCGCTGCTTTGAGCGTAGTGTTGCTATCAGTCGGACGACTCGATTCGGCTCTCGGGCGTGTCGGGGCTCATCGAGCTGCTCTGCAAGAGCGAGGTGAGCGACGCGGTCGATCCCAACGCCTCGGCGGTCACGCTCACCCAGGTGGGGTCGACGCTCATTGAGACGGCGCCGTGGGACATCGGCGTGGGAGTGAGGCGTAGGAATCACATCGCGCAGACGACGGTGGAGGACGCGATGAACCTGATCCACCGCTACAGCAACTCGATCCACTCCACGGACCCCACGCACTACACGCACTTCTACTGCCTGCTGCTGAAGCTTTACGCGGAGATGCCCTCCGTGCGCACGCGCGTCCTCCAGATCCTCGCTGAGAAGCTTCGCGTGCTGGTGCAGCGACAGGACACGCTCTCCAGCACGCAGACGCTGCCCGTGAGCGAGCTCCTCCAGCTGGACAGCGTGTGCGCCAACGGCTCCATTCAACAGCCCGTGCACGACATCATCGCCGCCGTAGCGCTGGTGCTCCACCCCATGAGCGCGCTGCCTGCGGCACACGTGAGCGAGGGTCAGAAGCAGAAGTTGGCGGAGTGGGCGATGGTGCGTGGAGTGAGGGGTAGTCTGTTCAACCTGTTCCTGGAGAAGCTGGTGCAGGCGGAGGTGGAGGAGTTCAAGCTGGACAAGAGCGCGTCGTTCAACCCGGCGGAGAGCGAGGGCAAGACGAACCTGGCGAAGCGCTACGTGCTGTCCTCGCTGTACATGACCGCCGTGTACGTGCGCACTGCCGCGCTGCTGCAGATGAGTGGGAACAGTCAGACGCTGCAGCCGGTGCGCGTGCTGACCCTGGGCCAAATCACCACTCTGCTGAACAACATCATCGTGAGGGCGTGTGGGCGGTGTGACGCGCAGAAGATGAACCACCTCGTCGGAGAGAAGGTCAAAGACCCGTTCGCCGGTCAGCTGGTGGGCATTCCCACGACGAAGCCCGCGCTGCTCAACCTCCTTCACATCTTCATCGACATGGTGGGCGTGCGAGGCGGCGGTGAGGGATAGCGCGGGAAGGAGACGCACGAGGAGGTGACGCGCGCCATCGACGGACTGGTGGACGACTCGTCCATCATGCTGTTCGTCAGCTCCACGCTTCACAGCACCGTTGGCTCGTGAGTGGGTGGTGAGAGGGTAGATCAGCGCATTCACGCCGTCGTCGATCCGCTCGCGCGAGAACAGGGAGTACTGCGCGTACTGCCGTGAGGTGTGTCGTTACGCGTACAAGCTCCACGCCTTCTACACAGCTCGTTCCGCCTCGCTGTCTCGCGTGAGCTGTAGAGGACGTGAACCACGCGCCCGTCGTCTGCACCAGTCTGCTCTCGCTCGTCCCGGACGCGATCCAAGCCATCTGCTCCTCCTCGCTCCTCCACTTCTACCAGGACGGCGCGTCGCAGGAGTCTCCGTCGGCGGAGCAGGTGTTCGCGCAGAGCGCCGTCGTGTGTCGCGACCTGATCCTCGCCAACAACGACCTGACGATCGAGGAGCTGACGAAGATCGTGCACGTGGCGTCGCTTGCGACGATTCACACATAGTCCTTGCTCGTCGGCAACTCGCCCAAGTTCACCAGCGTCTTCATCCGCTGGCTGGAGCTGCTGATCGCGAACGACACGCCCGACGCGTCCGTCGCGCTGGACGTGCTGAGCTGGCTGAAGGAGGAGTGCAAGCAGACCGTAGCGGTTCCGTCGTGCGTTGACCGTAGACCCTGCCGCCGGGCGCCGTGGCGTCGCTCTACGGGCTGCTGTGCGAGGTGGCGATCCACTACGAGAACCCCGTGCAGCTGCTGCAGCCCGTGGTGCGTCGGATCGTGAGCGTGATGAGCGAGAACATCGAGGCGGACGCCTTCACCGACGAGTTGGCGATCAACAAGGAGAACGCGCCGACGGTCGCCAGGACGATCATCGCGTCGCTGCAGTCGCTGCTGAAGCCGCTGGGCGCGATGGCGGCGGCGTGCAAGTACTACCAGGTGAAGGAGGCGGTGGAGCAGGATCGCATCCGTCACCTCATTCACTCGTTCTACACGGACTGGCGGAGTCGCGCGGTGAAGCTGGTGAGCACGCTGAACCTGGTGCTGGGCTGCGCGCTGCCGCTGACGCGAGTGGTGCTGTCGGTGAACACGGGCGAGGTGCTGCTGAGTCTGCTGAAGGACTTCTACGCGGTGGTGGACCAGACGATCAAGCAGGTGTCATACGCGGGCGACGACTGTCCCATCCAGACGGTGACGAAGCTGACGGAGACGATTTGCAACGAGCTGACGCCGGCTGTGTACTCGCTGATCCACCTGGTGCAGAAGCCGGGGTCGAAGGACGTGCATCTGAAGCGCCAGGCGAAGCTGATTCCGGACTTGATCTACACGATCGAGCAGTACGAGGCGACGCTGATCCAGGTGAACAAGAAGACGAAGGGAGGCATCAACCTCACGCTGTCGCTGAAGCGCAGCACGGCGCGCGACTTCCGCATCGACGGAGAGAAGCTGAGTCGGCGCATCGAGAAGAGAGAGCAGTCGGAGGAGGACGAGTCCTCGAAGCGGAGGAAGGAGAGCGAGTGAAACAAACATGTTTGTTGAACGAATTGTTAATCTGTGTCATACGTGTCGTAGCTCGAAAAACAGATTCGACAAACCTTGCTCCAGTTGCGCACTCTCCACTTCTTTCCGTTCATCTACAGGTGAGCACGACGAGGCGCCTCGTACAGTAGACACAAGCTTATATACACAATACGCGGACTCGCATTTGATCAGCGCCCACACTTCTGTAGATGGAGAAGACGATGAGAAGTGAATGACGGAAATGCAGACTACGACTCAGTGGGTGAGTGAAAGCGCACCTCCGACAACTGATTCTACGTAAGAGACGAAATCAGACTGCGAAAAGAACGGGGGGATGGCATGAAGGAGTAACGAGTAACAGATGACGCACTCATCGTCACGATAAAAGCTCGATAGAGGCTCGCCAAATATAGAAATGCAGGCCTCTGTAGAATATTCGCTAGTGGCTAAAGAGGATTCTGAATGACAAGAATCATCGGTACAAAGACGGCAAGGACTTGTACTAACACTGTACGGGCGCGCTGAGGGTAGTTTTACATTATTGGGAAGTCCGCCCTCAACACCCACACACTGGTGCTGGGAATCAGTCGCAACACCAGTAGAAATCGTGGCATCAACATCGGGAGTCGACAGCCTACTAAAAACAGGAGAGACGCTGTCAATAGAGAACTGCTGCCAATCGTCCTCCCCTTCCTCAAAACTAATCTCGGAAGGAGTCACAAAGTCGCAGGTATTATGGAATAACACGCAGGAATAGGTAGATAGCGCAAGACCATCAACAACGGCGCTACGCGAACAACTGCAAGTGAGTACGTCATCGCGCACGCCAGCTATGCTACTGGAAGAGAAAGGAGGGTGACTCGATGAGTCTTCTCTGCCCATACTGCTCGGCATCGAAAAGCAGCAAAGAACTACTCCATTATGCAGCGGACAACAATCCAACGAATACGGAAGTAGATAAGCGAGATAGATACGTGGGATACGTCGTAATTGTGAAGTGGATGGTGAGTGGTTTCTTCTGTGCCTCGTCACTAGGGTGGATTCCCCACATGAACATGTTCCTAGCCAGAATCAGGGAGATGGATCGTCTTGCAATGAGCATTTCCATCAACGGTAGCATTCACCGATGCCTGTACAAACGAGATAAGTGGGTAGAAGGAAAAGTTACTGGTGGGATAGAGTGCAATGTTGACGATGCCTCTGAAAGGCACTCATTTCAATCTGCTTGACGAGTAAAGTAATATGGTCCAGTTTGAGGAGAGGAAGGACATGGAGTGTGATTCGACCCCGATCTGTGAACCCGGTATTCTTGACGAGCCGAAGGATCTGAGTCTTCTGGCAACGAATGAGCGAAAGTGAATGGAACTGGTGGAGAAACGAATCCATCCACACGAGAGATACAGTTCGAGATGGGGTGTTAGGAACAAATAGTTTGATGACACAACTGAAGACTAGCAAAAATGCAGTTCCATAGGGAGGATCGGTGGCGCGCTTCCTTCCTCCTTCATCGGCACGTGGTGTTTCCTCCTTTTCACCGAAACCACAACAGACTCGTTGTGAACAGTGCCTCGGAACGAGTCAGTTCACCCCCGAGTCCCCCTTCACTTTTTCCTAATTCCAACTCACTTTTTGCTCCAAAGTGGATATTGGTGAGCAAGGAGGCAGAAGATGCAACATATTCCACAGACACCCCAAACTTCCTCGCAATTGGGCGGTAGATTCACTTTTTCCCGTTTGAAGGTTAGCTGTGCCAGATAGTGTCAGAATCGAATCTCCAGCAGGTCCTCTGCACGAAATGCGGATTCACGCGTAGAAAGGGACTTTAGTGTTTCATCAACCGAGCGATCCTCGGATGTGGGCGTGCATGAAACGGAGCGGGAGAAGCAAGACGAAAGAATGACCAGAATGCTGAATTCCGTATGGATCGGGGATGGACGCGATATGCTTCAGAGGAGTCTGTCTCACCTGTCTCAGGGTGAGTTGCGCGTGCGTTTTGTGAAGTGTAGTTGGTGATGAAGGATCGGGAACGGGAGAAGGAGCGCCCACTTCTATAGACGGGAGCAGCACGCAAGTCACCACGGGAGGCGAGGAGGTGATTTCGCCCTTGGTTCGCAATCAGTCTGCTCTTCTTGCGGATTTGAAGGCCCCTTTCCCTTTTGCCCGCAACTCCTCCTCCAACCTGCAGATCCCCTTCATGATGCGCAACTACAGCCGCACCTACATGGATTCCTCCTATCCCAACGATGCGGGGGATTACAATCTTTCGCCCGATCTGGTGATGAGCCACTCTCCGTCGGTGATGCAGTACAGCTACGGTTTCCAGCCTTTCCAAGTGGATGGGTACATCCTCCTCCACCTCTCATGACTAGTGCAGAGCGAGAAACAGCGTGCTGCTCGCCGAGAACGTAGTCCTCTTGCGTCGAATTCATCCTAGCTGCCCGTGTTCTCCATGTCGCGAAACAATTCCCTCCAACTGGATCCCATGTTCGCTCTCCGCCCTTCTCTCACGAGTAGCTCGCTGGGCGTGATGAAGCGACAGCGCTCGCTGACTCCACAGCCCGTCGGCGTGAACAAGCTGATTCGCCAGAACACGCAGATGCTTTCACCCGACAGCGCGTTGGAGGTAGCGGTCGTGTGGTTTCTTCAGTGTAGTTCTCACCGGCTGTGAATGAAACGTCTGCCCAACATGTGAATGAGGTGCCAGTACAGCGTGTGAATGAGATGCCTGTTCAACGTGTGAATGAAACTCCTGTACAACACGTGAACGAAATACCCGTACAACACATGAATGAAACCCCCATCAATGAAACGCCCATTCCAGGTGGGACACAACACAAACCCGCTCCCGAGTACGATTCGCCGCGACAATGCGAAGAGAAGTCGGGTCGGCGCATCCTGACGGCACAGATCGACGGCGTGAACTACACAGCAGAGATGTGATGACGACTGCGCGTGCTGACGCGTAGAAAGAAGAAGGACAAGAAGAACCCGCAGCGGTGGACACCCGAAGAAGACGAGCTTCTGTGCAAGGCAGTGGAGGAGATGGGCGAGAGGCGGTGGCGCGAGATCGCGGACCGCGTCCCGCACAGGACGCACGTGCAGTGTTTGCAGCGGTGGAAGAAGAAGCTGAAGCCGGGTCTGAAGACGGGTCATTGGAGCGAGGAGGAGGACCGTCTGCTGCTGCTGTACAAGGACCAATTCTCCAACTGGGCGGAGGTGGCGAAGCACATCGAGGGTCGCACGCCGAAGCAGTGTCGCGAGCGGTGGTGCAACCACGTGGATCCTCGCATCCGGAAGGGGTGAGTGCGTGGGAGCGGCGTGAGGGGTAGCGACTGGACGGACGAGGAGGACAAGCTGATCATCGACCTGCAGCAGCGGTGGGGCAATCGGTGGTCGTCGATCGCGGAGGTGGGTGTGGTGAGTGCGCGTGAGGCGTAGCAGCTGCCTGGACGGTCTGAGAACAGCGTGAAGATTCGCTGGAAGACGTTGTGTCGCCACGGTCTTCAGGTGGGTGTTGTTGGAGTCGGTAATGGTCAGGCGAAGGAGGTGGTGGAGCCGAGCAAGAAGGCGCCCCTGCCTCGAGCGCAGGCGAAGACGAAGTCGCAGAAAGCCTCAGCGCCGTCGCCGGCAGCCGCGCAGAGAGTGCCATATCTTCCTGCCAAGTCGAGTCCTCCTGCCTCCACACCCGTGCCTCAAGTGCCACAAATGTCTCAGGTTCCTCAGGTTTCTCTGTTGCCACAAGTTCCTCAAATGCCCCCGATGCCTTTGGTCGCGCAAAACGTACACACTTCGCCGCCTCCTCTGGTGTCGCACACGTCTCCACCACCACCCATGGGCGCGCAGCCGCCCCTGATTCCGCTGGCCACAGGATTCTTCCGCGCCGACTCCAACTCGTTCTTCGCGGCGGGTCCGCAGCCCTTCTCGTTTAGTCCGATCAACTCGGGAATGCAGCTTCCCTACGCGCCGCTGCCGCTCGGCGGCGAGAGTGGAATGAACCTTCCGCTGTACCAGCAGGGCGTGCAGACGCAGACGAACTGGATGAAGCCGGAGGGGAACGTGCCGTTGTCGAGCGCGGGGTACGGGAGAGCGCTGAACGCGAGCGAGAGCGCATCAGTAGATGTGGAGCGCGGGTGTAATCGGTAGAAGAATATAATCGACGTCATGCTGCAGTACGGCTCCTCTTCGTTGAAGGACGATCCTCGTCTGAACGCGCAGCAGCCGTTTGAGCAGCAGAACTCGTATATGGCGTCAAACGATCTTCCTAGTTATGGTTAAGCAGCTGTTTGTTGCAACAAGGAGTCTAGACGGGGACCATGTCCCGCTGGTGCACCGTCATCATTATCCTCGTGAACTGCTTGAAGTTGAAGGACAACGAAAAGGGTTTTGGTTGCCGCTCACTCTCGTCTCTCTTTCCAGTTTCAATCTCCCTCACCACGCTCTTCACATACTGGTCCGTGTTCCGCGTCCACCGCCTGCAGTACTTGTAGAAATCGTCGCTCAGTTCCCCGAACTGCATCGACAACTGCAAGGAGTCTTTCTACCCATTATCAACCACTGCATGGAATGCATTCTGCGACAGGAGCCGGAGACGCGTGTTCTGTCTCCGTTTGCTCCACATGGAGAGGTTGTTCAGTTTCTTCTTCCGTATCCTCTGTGCTGCTTTTCTGTGTTGTGCTGTAGTGCTTTCATTGTGGATCACTGGGGGCGGAAGCGTGTGTCGATAGATCTTTGGGGATCGCAGTTTTGGACGTTTCTGTATCGCCTTCCCGCTATCGCCGTCAACCAGGATAGAGTTGCTGATCGTATCCTACGGTTCAATCACTCTTGCATCGCTACAACGCTGCTTCTCACGTCGTATACGCACACCTGCGGACCGCCCGATGCAAAGGAAACTCGCTTTCTCTTCTTCGCAATCCCCTCGGTCCTAGAGGATCACCCAAAACACACAACCCAACGAAGAGAGAGCTGCATTTGCGTTGCTGAAGGGAATGACCTATGTTGAGAGAGAACGGTGATGCATACGGGCGCCCTCTTCGCTTTACTCTGCTTCACTTCGTTCTCCTTATCCTCGGACCGCCGTACCATTTTCTACTGCTTCCAAGAGCGTGGGAACTCTCCCTCCATGTTGCAAACAAACAGTCCACTTCTTGTTCTTTGTGGCAATTAAAAATAACATTACACCAATAGCAGCTATCAGGATGAAAATGATCACGCTAACACAGATCTTGTTTCCGATGGTCTTCTTGTTCATGTCCTATGCGTCACTCCAGAAGGAAGCGGCAACGTTGAGAAGCTGCTTCGCCATGTTCGCGTTCGTCTTCACCTCCTCCACCTTCTCGTTCGAGCGAATCAGCACTTCGTGCTGGTTTCCCAGGGCTTCCAGCGCTCCGTGGCCAATCGCTTCGCTCTCGTACGCGCTCGCCTTCACTTTGTTTAGCACGCCGGTCGTACTACGATGAAACACGACGACGAACACTCACTCCTGGAGCTGGATGAGTCCCTCGGCCATCTTCTTCTTCTTCTCTTCCGCGTCCTACGCGTAAACACGCCGCACAGCGATTACGGCTCCGACGAGTGACGACTTGTTCAGCTTGGCTTCCTGACGAGCGATTTCCTTTTTGATCGTCGCCAGGGACTGCTCGATGTCGCGAACGGAGCCCATCGCCTGGATCTTGTTGTTGTAGCTCATCACGCTCGCCGTGTTTCTCATAATCTTCAGGGCCTCCTGCGCCTGCTGGAAATACTGCTTCACGCGACTCAGCTGCTTCTGCATCTCGCTCAAGTTGTTGTTCTCCTTAATCGTCGTCAGGATACTGTTGATGTTCTTGACTATGTTGCTTGCAGATTTGTAATTCGCCTGAAAGGTGTCCGCCATCGTAGAAGTGATGAACACAGCGACAATCGTGCGCACGGATTGCAGCCATGATTCGGATGGAACCACTCGACGCGCGGCTGGGATGGAGATGATTAGTATTACTTTATACGGAGTCCTCTATCGGTTTCCTGCACACTACTCATCGACTGTTGTCCGTTTACCGCTTGTGTTAGTTGGAATGGATAGTTGTAATCCAAATCCGTATTTCCTCCGTCGACGTGCGACCGACAGCAGGCCGTACCTCAGGAGAGAGAGGGAGGTGGCTCCTGGCTATCGTTCAGTGTCTCCTTCATACGCTGTGCCTCCACCGTTTTTCCCCGATGATAGTGTTTCATACGCATCTAATTATGTGTCTCCTTACCACTCTGATCCAGTTCGTGTTGATGGACGCAGAGGTTTTTATTGTTCTCCTTTTCCCGATCGTTTTTTCCTCTTCTCCGCGTAACTCGTAGCCCAGGATGTTTTACCATCTGCTTATCAGTCTTCTTATAGTAATGATGAGTTTTATCCCCCCTATTCTATTCCCCACTCATCGCGTGCTCGTTATCAAGAGTGCTATTTGCTCCTTCCCCTGAACCGTAGACCGGCGAATCACTTGTACATAGTCGACCCTTCCATTATGCCAGACTATTATGCCCCTTCGGATGAGTATTTCCTCCATCCCCCCTATCCTGATCCAGTTCCAATGAATCCGAGTCCGCCGGAGCATCTGGAGCCCGTCGCGACCGAGGAAAAGAAAAAGCCTCGGAGCAAAGCGAAGGATTCAAGCAAGAAGCCTGATAAGCACAATTTCAAGACCAAGTTGTGTACCGGTTTTCAAAGTGGCTATTGCAAGTATGGTAGTCTTTGCAAGTTTGCCCACGGAGAAGCAGAGTTACGTCCACTGAATCGTAAGGCTGCGAAATGAGCTTGTTTCTTCCACCACACTGGCGTTTCACGAGAATGGAGCTGCTTGTTTCCATTATTGATTACTCGTCTGGGTAATTGCAATACTCACGATACGATGCATGATACGGATAGCTTCGCATAACGCATAGGAAGAGTTCCTGGCTGCTCTTGAGCTTCCTGACACTTTCCTTGTTCGGAGCGAGTGTACTGCGACATTCGATTCTTTCCCTCATTAATTCTATCTTTCTGGTGTCGATCATCCATGATGTGGGTCAAAAGGGATCGCTCCATCGCTCCTTCAACTATCTGAATATTGCAGTCAACACGATCGCAATCGTGGGAGATATTGCTGTCTCCTTTGCGAGCTGTGGCGTGATTTCGTGAATGGCGCCTTCATTCGTAGTGGCTAAAGGTCATCGGGTGCGAGTCCCTGCGCACATGGAAATTGTCAA
>JANPWJ010001185.1:0-18962 GCA_027406325.1 Blastocystis sp. subtype 2
TGCGAATCACGCTCTACTCGCCCAACGACGTCGTTCCTCTCGCTCGTCAAATCGTCAGCGGCGAACTGGCTCGACCCGGTCGCATGGACAAGGAGTGCTTCCCGCCCCTCCTGGCGTACGAACACAAGTATGGTTACAAGTTGAAGTTCCTGACCGACAACAACATCGCTGTGTTGGACACCGTGACCGTGACGAACGTGGTGGTGAGCGTTGAGTGTAGCTGCGTCCCGCCATTGATGTGGAGAGCGAGTGGAGTCGCCACTCTGTGTGTTTGATCGAGGGCGACGTGCTGATTAACAACATTGTCGTTGACTCGCACGAATTGATTCGATCAGTGTGAGCTTCAAGTATGCTATCGGTTCTGCGTGTTGCACTCACTGCTAAAGACTGTTTGCCTTTTCGCTTTTTCCATGGAGTGTTTGTTGGAAGTGATTTGTGCGGATTCCCAAAGGGACTGGAAAGGATAGCAAATCCGTTTCTATTACGAATCAAACATCCCAATTATAACAGAAAGCCCTCCTTCGGCCAAGAATAGGATTCTCGTGTTCTTTGAGTATTAGTGCGTCCAATCAAATGACTGGTAAAGAAGGGCATAAAAACACTGTGTAGAATGAAGGAGGAATACGTTTGTCCTATGCCGTTTGATGTGGATACCGCTAACATCGGTCTCCGATGGTGGGCGTGCCAGGCCCTGCAGAATTTCACTGGAGCAGGAGAAGGAGTGGAATGGGCCGTGAATGAGCCGTATGGACAGAAACTCTGATTGAACCGTAGCTTTGACAACACGGACGGTCACATGGGAATCTCGGAGATCACTGGCGTGGAGATTCCCCACGAAAAGGGAATGTACACGAAGAAGATGTAGTATATGCTGTCCATGTTGAGCGTAGCTATCGTATGTACAACAGTCTTCCGAAGGCGGTGACGTTCTTCTTATCCAAGGGTGCGAAATCATGTGCGTCAACTCATGGCACTAGATCTGCTGACCTTTACCGAGGAGTCGTGGCTCTTCGGCTATGAACGCTTTTCCGTGTGGGTAAACAACTACCTCGACAAGACGAAGTTCAACATCTTCATTCGTTTTGCCGTGGCTCCCGATAACGTTGTCCTACCTGTCGTGTTTCATGCGTAGGGATCCAACCCCAATTACTACGGCTTGTCGCTGGAGGAAAGAAAGGAGATTCCGCAGAGATTCATCAACATCGCCGACCATGCCAAGAAGGCATCGAGCGAAGAGGACGTTTGGAATTACAAGTCTGAGAAGTTCCCTCTCCCGGACTTTGGAGAAATGGATTGGTACAAGACGTACCAGCCCATTTCCAGCCTGTATCGCATCTTCGACATTAACGTGAACTACTTCGGCCTGAAGACCATTGTGGAGAAGATGGTGTGCAACGCGCAGTACAACGGGACCTTCCAGCTGATTCGACAGCTGGTTTGCCATTGCGATGGCTTCCACGGCTGGAACATGGACCAGGTGGTGGTGCGCGAGAACGAGACGAAGCAGAAGCTGCTCGAGAAGTTCAACAGACCCCGCACGGAAGAAGAAAAGAATCATTTGTAGGAGAGAGGGAATTGCGTGAGGTGTAGAGTTAGCGTTCTTTCGGATTAACGTATGTGCTTCATGTTTGTAACAATCACGATCTAAACCTTGAAATAGTATATGGGCGGGTTCTTCATGTTGAATGCCCTCCCCATTCGGCTAAAACCACTTCTTCGTGTGAGGTACAGATAGTCGCACTGCCCCAGCAGATACAAGTCCATGTAGGACCGCATCAACGAGGCCTCGCTCGGATTCTTCCCCACATGCGATCGAGGAAACTCCTTCACAAGGATGACACGACTTCCGTAGCGACTAACCAGGAACTGCTCGATTCGATCCGAATCTGTAGACAAGAAGATCTTCATATTGTAGTGCTTCTGAAGAATGTTGTGAATGCGCGGGAGGTGCTTCCTTACCACGGCCTCCGTCACCTTGAAATAGCCGCCGTCCTTCCAGTTTGACGTACTGCCTCCGCTGCGGACGTGAATCCCCAACACCTTGTGATTGCGGAAGATCTTCAAATAGGGGTTCAGGAACTGGAGTGTGTAGTCGCTGGGCTGGAACAGACTCGGGATGCAAATGTCGTACCATCGATCCGAATTCGTGATGGACTCGGGAATACTCCCTCCGAAGATGCTTGTCAATTTGTTGGTGTACGTTTCGAGCTTCACCGTCAGCATGGAAAACATGTGGAGGGAGGTGATCAGCAAGGAACCGGGATACGCCTTGTTCAAGTCCCCTTCCTCGAAAATGCCGGTGAAACCGAAATCGCGATTATCGAACTCAATTACGTGATCCACTGTCTTGTAAATGTCTCCTTTGCGGTTGAAAAGACGCTCGGAAACTACACATGAGAGTGATGGAAACGGAAGCACCTGAACTCGAATTCAGTCTCACGGGATAGGACATATTGTATAGGGGAAACGAAAAGAAGTGTGGGAGGACGCCAGGGGAGTAGTCTACGCATCACTGCCAAGGACAGCAGAGACACTTGAATACACGGTCGTTCAGGATGCCAAGCAAAAGTACATCGCACATGCCCGATATCTGTCCCGCTATTCCCGTTGTACCTCGCTTCGCGTAGATGATCATCTTGTCCTTGTCACTCGAATGATTCATTGTCAACGGTATATACACATCGTTCATATACTTGCACAGAGGGTCGGGACCGCTCATCCAGCGCGTCTTCGGTTTCTCGATGTGAATTGGCATCGAGGACTTGTCCTGATAGTACGACGAAAAGTCAAACCCCATAGAAGACACAGTATCACTGGAAACCGAAGAAGTCGTTTCTTCCTTTTCTGTCTCCTCTGGAGGGGAGGAAACAAACGCAGAGGAGGCAGCTGGAATTGAGATGGAAGGCGCCGCGGTGGAAGGCGTCAATGGCGTATGAAAAACGGATTCCAAAGGAGGGGATGTTGAAGGAGGTATAGGTGTCGCTATGCCATTCGTAGATGGCGTGTCGGTTGATGCGGGGACGAACACCACTCTCCACTCCTCATCTGCTGTACTGAACTGTATCTATCGATCACAACGGCAATCCAATCAATACACTTCCGTCCGTCTGCTTTGTCGTGAAGAGCAGCCGGGAGCATACGACGAGCAGGAAGAGAATCAGAGAGAGTACCCAATGCCGCCACCGCATGCAGGAAGGAGATGGAACAAACAGAATAGTGACAATGCACGCGCTTAATCCAAACTAATCATCTTCGCCTTCTTCTTCTTCTCCTTAGGTGCGGAGGACTGCACCGTGTCGATCACGGGCCGGCTGATCTCCTCCATCTCCTCCTCCTCGCTCTCCTTCTGCAGCGGAACGAATTCGGAGGAAGCAACATCCTGGATTTCACTCTCCTCACTCCTCTTCAATTCGTCATTGTCATTCTTCTTCTCCCGCGCTCCCTCCTTTGGCACAATAATCGCGGGAATCGCCTCGTCCTTATTCAACACCGTGATTCGGTAATCAAACTCGCGTCGACGGTGCTCCTGCACAAAACACTCCAAATTCTTCCTCTCGAATAGCAGTGGCAAAATCACGCGCTTGAACGCCTCGCGCTGACCCAAATCAAATAGGGACAATTCGATCGTGTTGTACCCATTTTCCATGGACACCTTCTTCCCGCTCAGCATCACTTCCAGCCAGTTCAACGCCTCGTTCACATGCGAAACCGATTTGTTCTTGCCCCAGTCCGAAAAGACTGCATTGATCTGATCGAACTCGTTCTCGTGCGAAGGCGTCTCCGACGAGGATTCGGAAGGCAGAATCAGGTGCCACTGCGCCTCGTGTGTCTCCTTCTTCTCCTCGTCCGCCTCGTCGTCGATGCGCTTCTGCAACGCCTCCAGCTTCTGGCGCAACTGCATGTTCTCCTCCTCCTTCTCCAACAGGCTGGCTTGCGTCTCCAGCAACGTCTTCTCCTGGTTCCGGTACTGTTTCTCGATGTCAAATAACTGCTGTTCGCTCAGGAAGGAAAGCTTCTCTGCTGCCTGCACCGCCTCCGCCGCCTCCTCCACCGTGCGGTCGGCAGCGTCTTCGTTCGCGCTCACACGCGCCGTGAGTCCATCGCGTTCCTCCTTGATCTCCAACAGGTCCTGATTCAGCGACGCCACGCCACCGATGCAGTCGTTCAGACACTTGTTTATGGTTTCCTGCTGCTCCATAAGCCCCGTCATGCAGTCAGCGCCGAACGCCTTCTCTTCCTCGTACTGTCAGTCACCCACCCCACCAACACGTACCATGGTTTTGTAGGTGGAACACAGCGAGCGATAGTGTTGGAGGTGAACTAGCTGCTGTGCCGCGATCTCCATCAGCGTGTCGCTACGGGTCAGAGAAGAGAAGAAGAGCGACTGCGACAGGGTCTGGAACTGCTCCAGCGACACCTTCACCTTCGTTTCCATGTCGGGAATGGCCTCGTCCACCGCGTTGCAACTCGACTTCAATTCTACGCCTCACTCTCCTCTCTCTGCCTCACTGTTGTATCGCGAACTCAGTCCCTGGAAGTGCGTCACCAGGTTGTCCAGCACCATCTTCGCCTCGTCCACCGACAGCGCGTAGTCGTTCATTCGCTTCTCCAGACGCGCCTCACTCGCCGCTCGCGCCTCTCTCTCGTCCGCCTCCTGCTCCGCCTTCAGCTGGCGTCGGTCGCGCACGATGTTCATCTTCTGACGAAACGCCTTCGCCTCCTCCGTCACCGTCGTCATCAGCTTGATCACCTCCGAACGCTCGGGGAACGCGGTCAGCGATGGTGTTGGGAGTGTGGGTTTGACCGAAATCGAATCGTTTTCTGGAGTACCGTTTTGCGTGGTTTTGGACATGTCGCGAAGAGTGTGGATTTCTTCGGAAGAGAGCGTGTGATAGGAGATGGGCGCGATGTTCACCGCGGATAACTCGGGAGTTTGGCAGGAGCCTTCGACGCGTTCGAGTTCATACACCTTCTCTTGGGACTGCGTGATGGAGGAGGCTTTGAGGATGTCTTCCGAGACGTTGCCGTTGACGACGTCTTTGAAGGAGACGAGCTCGCGTCTTCCCTTGCTCACCAGAGATGATACAGATGATGAGCGCGACTTGGGCGTGTGCGTCTCCTTCTTCTATGAATGAGAGGGAGAAAGCAAGGAAACGGCTGTTTCCACGGGTGCTGGAGCATTCTTCACTCTACACATCACACGCAGCCATCGGCGAGTACTCGTCCATCTTCACCGTCCATATCTTCTTGTCCAAGTCCAGCACCATGTACGGCTTCTCTTTGCAGCTCCAACTGCCATCTTCCCTCTTCATGCATCCGAAATCGGGGTATTGAATCGGTTTGCCGCAGGGTGAGCCTGACATATGAGAAGACGGAATGGCTCTCACAGAAACCGCGATTCGTGATGAGGTCCCACTGGTCTCTCTTCGCTATTTCCTCACAATTGCACCACAATCTCTACCCTTTTCGACAACAAAGCAGTCCTTGCACACGCGTTCCATGGCGTTGTTGATAAGCAATCGCTGCGACGTGCAGGAGTCGCAGAATACCTTCTTGCAAATCTATTCGTCACGCCTGAAGCCAGAGTGGGAATACACGACAATGATGCTTCCTTCTCAGCGCAGTGAACGGCACGTTGCAGCGCATGCAATTCTTGACGCTTTCGTCTTTTATCCAGTCCATACTTATTGTGTTTTGGCGAGATCTTCGAATCCCACGGCCCCCTCGTATTCCCGCACTTCGCACCAACCGAAATGTCTTCGATTTCGGGCGCATCCCTTTTGACACCAATTGCTTCGTCGCTGTTGCTCCTTTAGTTCATTTTCATGTTATCCCATTGCATTCTTCAGCGCGGTTTCACCCAGATGTTGAAACAGACATCCCAACGGGCCTCCTCCGCAGTGTATTCCCGTTTCAACCCGCAGCATCGTCCCTTCTCGGTGTACCCCTTGTTTGTGCCTGTTTACGAGTAGTTCAAAGAGACCCGATGAGGTGTGTATTCTTTACGGTTCCGAGTCTGGCAACACGGAGAACCTTGCAAAGCAGCTGTCGGAGGACCTGGAAAGACGAGGCATCGAGACGACGGTGGAGGCCATGAACGATTTTGACGTTGACAACATCATGGACAACGAGAACATCCTCTTCTTGACGTCGACGGCGGGCCAGGGAGAGTTCCCGCGCAATGCGAAGGACTTCTACTCCTCGTTGCTCCAGATGGAAAAGAACAGTCTCAAGGGTCTGAACTTCAGTGTATTCGGCCTGGGCGATCACGGCTATGTGAATTTCAACAAGGCGGCCAAGCAGCTGGAAAAGGCGCTGCAGGAACTGGGCGCGAACAACCTCGTCGCTGTCGGTTTGGGCGACGATCGCGACGAAGAGAAGTTCGAGACCAAATACTACGAATGGCTTCCCTCTCTCTACAAAGCGCTGCACTGCGAGAAGATCGTGAACGAGGTGCCGCCAACGCCCAAATACAGCGTGGATGTCTCCTCCTCGCCGCAGGGCACGATCAAGCCTTTCAAGCCTCTTCGCTCTCATATGCTTCCTCTGATCACCGCACATCGCCTCACACCCGACGGCTACGACCGCGACATCCGTCACTACGCCTTCGACATCGCGGGAACCAAGATTAAGTACAATGTCGGCGACACGCTGGGCGTGTACCCGCAGAACCACAAGACGGACGTGGACGCGCTTCTTCGCGACCTCTCGCTCAACGGCGACGATTTCGTCAAGATTCAGAAGGGTGAGCAGATTCGGCGCACTTTCCTTCCATCTGTGACTTCCGTTCGTACGCTCTTCACGGAGGTGCTGGACGTGTTCGGCAGACCCACACGTCGCTTCTACAGCCTTCTGAGCCGTTTTGCCACCGACCCGAAAGAGCGGGAATTGTTGGAGTCGTTGATGACGACGGAAGGGGCGCCGCTGTTGCAGTCCTTCATCAGTGAAACGGCCACATATGCGGACATTCTGAGACGTTTCCCTTCGGCGAAACCGTCGCTTCCGTTCCTGGTGGAAATGATTCCGACGATGAAGCCGCGTTTCTACAGTATTGCCTCCAGCCCTCTGATGAGTCCGAAAGCAATCGAGTTGTGCATCGTGGGCGTGAATTGGACGACGCCGTCGGGAAAGAAGCGCTTCGGACAGTGCACGTCGTACCTCCATGATCTTCAAGCCGACGGCAAGACCACTGTGCGTGCGGTGGTGGCTCCGGGAACGATGCACATTCCGGAGGACACGAAAACGCCGGTGATTATGGCTGGTTTGGGAACGGGAATTGCCCCGTTCAAAGCGATCACGGAACACCGTGTGGCGCAGGCGCGCGCTGGGAACCAGATGGGCGAGACGGTGTTGTTCTACGGTTGTCGGTACAAGAAGGAGTTCGTGTACAGTGATTTGTGGGAGCAGTATCAGAAGGAGGGCGTGCTGACTCACGTGATTCCTGCGTTTTCGAGAGAGCAGAGTTACAAGATCTATGTGCAGGATCGAATCCGCGAGAATTCCAAGTTAGTGACAGATTGCCTGATGCACAAGGGTGGCTGCTTCTACTACTGCGGCTTGGCTGGCAGAGCGCCGGCGGCCATTCGTAAGGGCATTATGGACGCTTTTGTGAAGGAGGAGGGAATCAGCGAGGACAAGGCCGATACCTATCTCGCGCAGATGGAGAGAGACGGGCGGTATAACCTGGAGTGTTGGTAATAGGAGTTGTTTGTTTCATGTAATCGTGTTGGAGAGAGGTTATTAGACATGCCTCTCATCTTCTGCACATGGCTTGTCGCTTCATACGCATCCATTTCCTTCTTATCTGAATTCCCCCTGATCCCAACGATTTCAGTGGATGCCCTTTTCCCCCTTCTTCACTATTCTCTGGTAGTTGCGTATGGATTGTGACCGCTTCTGATGAGCTCGTTGCTGTGAACGAGAGGGATGCTTTTCTCCGTTGACAGGACGCCATGCTGGTGTCCCGAGCAGAATGGCGCTGAAAATGAAATGCTGTGGACTAACCCTTGTTGTAGGAATGAAAGACGAAGAATTGAGGTACTTTGAGAACTTGTGCAACATGCTGTATGGTCCCTCGAGTCAGCAGGAGAAGCAGAAGGCGGACGAGGAGCTTACGAAAGTGATGAAGAATCCTTCATTCGCCAACGACGTTGAGTATCTTCGTTCCTCCGGAGTGATAACGGAGTAGATATGTGCTGAAGTATTCCCAGAACAATTATGCTCTGACCTGTCTTTCTATCTCGCTGAAGCACATCATTCTGGACAATTGGGTTTCCTTCAGTGTGGACCGAAGATTAGAAATTCGTAATGGGCTGTCAGTGATGAGTGAGGGAATTAGGCGACTCGCTAGTCAACTATATTCGTGAATACGGCCCAAAGCTGAACAACCTGGTATTGCGTAGTATTTCTTCTGCCATTTCGCTGATTTCCAAACTGTCATGGATTGAGGACAGAAGGCATCGTTCTCTTTTGGATTCCATCGAGAGCATCATCGACATGGGTCCCTCTTATTCCATCATTGGTCTCAACATGATGAGTGACTTCGTAGAACAAATGAACCTTCCGAATACGAGTATGTGTCTTGTGGGGGAATCATGCGTAGTGGACAGCACAGAGCACCGTCGTACGGCGACGCAATTCATCTCCGAGAATCTGCTGGATATCTTTCAGTACGCCCTCACCGTTCTCAAGCAGATTCACGATCACGATCCTCTTTACGACAATCCGTCCTACCGCAATGCCGTGTTGGAGAGTATAATTAGCATCATTTCGCGCTGTCTCCAGTTCGATTTTCAGGGATGCACTGGGGATGACGGAAGTGATGAAGTGTGGGTGCTGCAGCTGCCTGCGACGTGGGAGGGTCTCGTCTGTGGCAGCAACCAGTTGAAGATCTTGTTCGATATGTTTGGGAGAGTTGAGGGGATGATGATTAGATACACTTCGGTGGACCCGCCCCTCACCAGACCCGCGCTGGAGGTCATTATGCTATTTGCGTCGATTCGGAGGTCGTTATTCCGCGATGGAGGAGCGCGATTGGAATTCCTGAATGTTCTGATCCAGGGTGTGTACACGTGTTTGGAGTCGGGACACGGTCTAAACGACGAGGACACGTACAATATGATGTGTCAGCTGCTCGGACGCCTCAAGGTAGATCATTCGCAATTCCAAAAGAAGTCTCATTTTTAGTCGAACTTCCAACTGTCTGAACTAATGAAGACTCCGGGCTACGCCAGCTGCTTCGAACTCATCGCGAACTTCACCTGCACTTCGCTCCGCGACTGGAACGCGTGTAGCAATTCGATCAGTTTTCTGCTGACACTGTGGTCTCGCATGGCGTGTGCGAATCGATATGTGCAGGTGTCGGAGGCGATGTACCCGAACTCACTGGTGCTCCAGCAGTTGTTGCCGCGCGTGGTGCAGGCGTACGTGGAGGGAAGGTTGGTGCAGGTGTCGGAGGAGAGCGGGAGTGGGAATCCGTTGGAAGATCCAGAGGGGTTGTATGAAGAAATGTCACAATTTCCGCAGATTGTGCGGTTCGTGTATACGGAGAGCGGGAAGTATTTGTTGGATAAGATGAATGAGTTGACGAGTGAGTATGAAGTGAGGGTGATTTGAATAATTGAGAAATAGAGAATAATGAATGGAAGTGGAGCGAGTGAGGAGGAGATTATGACAATTGAGAGAAAGAAATAGAAAATGAAATCATTATTAGATAAATTGGCGCTAATGGTGCACATCATTTCCAGCGTGATTAGCGGACAGTCGTTTATGTTGGTTCAAGTGTCACATCACCACAACGAGTATGACTCACAACTCACTCGGTGTGTGTTCCTGTTGAACAAGATGGTGTCGGAGCGCCAGCAGCGCGAGGTGAATCCGTACAGGTGTTCGGCGTACTTGGAGATCGCGTTCTTGTCGTTCTTCTTGGTGTTCCGAAGGACGTTTATAAATGACCAGAAATCGTTCGCGATTGTGAAGAGTTATGAGGACGCGGGGAATGGTGGTATTCCGATGAGGGCAATGGTGGGTTTTGGTGTGATTTGAGTTGTGATGAGTTGTCGTGTGGTGTGGTGTGATGTGATGTGATGTGATGTGAATTGAGTTGTGATGAGTTGTGATATGATGTGTTGAGTTGTCATGTGAATTGAGTTGTCATGTGAATGTAAAGTCACATCAAGTGAATCATATCAAATAACCATTCCAAATCATAATCACCACACCCATTACACCATCACTCACCCTCTCCAGGCCTATCGCGACTTCTTCATGGACATCGGATTCACAGACAACCTCAACGCGCTCAGTGTCATTTGGGAAGAAGTGTGTCGTAACCTCCGCAACTGGTGCGACAATGAAACGGTCGTCAACGAATCGCTGAAACTCCTCCTCGATGTCACAAATGGCTACGAATTCAGCAAATTGTTGTTGCAAATCCCATCCGTTACATTCGTTCTCCAGAACCACACAGTGCACTTTTCCCGCCAACTTCATCCATAGGAGCAGGAGTTTCCTTTCCTCCTCAACGCTTCATTCAGCCATCTGCGCAGTATTTACTACCAGAGTCTAACCAACCTGATTCTGTTGGAGAGCGTACCAGGACGGTTTGAAGTGTTGATCAAACCCATTGTGGATCGGTTGAATAAACTGAGTTCAGTTACATCCTTCTCTAACGAAGATTGTGTAATGATCGTGAATGTGTTCCGCGACGCGCGCGGCGTCGTCAATTCCTGCACCTCCAAGCGGTCGTTCAACGTATTCTTTGAGGCTTTGTTGGGGTGAAGCGCGATGCTGATGATTAGATATCCGAGTGCGTTCCAGGTGATGCAGCACGCGCTGCGCGAGAGAGGCAACGAGGAAGAAGTCGTTTCGAGCATTATGAAGTTCTTGTCGTCGCTTGTGCTGAATCGCGAATCGCGGATCGATTACTGCAATGAGCTCGCAAACGGAGTTGTGTTGTTCCGTGAGACCGCCGCTGTGTTGAAGGTGTACGGAAACCTGCTGTTGGAGAACTTCCAGTCCTTCGTTGTGAATTGGGGTCAATGTGACAAATAGACCCAATGTCCCGATTATGTGTACAAGGGAATTCGGCAGCTGTTCAATGTGATGCAACGGTGTCTCAGTTGGAGTGTCGCAATCACATCATGCGTAGAGGGCAATTACATCCCCTTCGGCGTGTTTTCGCTCTACAACGACTCCTGTCTCAGCGACGTGCTCGGCATCTACCTCCAAATCGTGATCCGCACGCCCTTCGATCAGCTGAGCGTTGAGTTGGCGGGAAATGTTGAGGTCTAGCAATTGCCCAAATACGAGAGCGCTGTGTTCAACTTCCTGGACGTGCTGTTTACGGACCATTTGGCGACCGTGACTGCAATTGGGACACAGTCGTTCATAACCATTATGGACAACATTTGCCACGGCGTTTCATCGTTCAGTTGATTTCCCTCCATCTTCTCATGGGTAGATCTTGAGGTGGTGAAGGCGTCTTCGCACATTCTGGACACAGTTGCGACGTACCTCTATTTCAACCAGTACAAGAACACGGAGATCATTACGAACATTAAGCGCATTCTTGTGGCGCAGCCGAATTTCTGGGAGGTGGTGATGACCTCCGTCCTGAACGCGTTTATCTTCGGGCCGAGCACGACGTGTTGGGATTTGAGTCGCCCCATTCTGTCAATCTATCTTGTGAAGAGAGAGGCGTTGGATTCGTACCTGTCGCTGGCCAGTGCGAATCAGCAGCCGATGGTCGTGCAGCAGCTGATGAACGACACCAAAGCGCTGACGGCGGGAATTGACTTCGCCATGGGAGAGAGGAGCAGAGAGGAGTTCAGCAAGAAGGCGATGACGTGGAGAAGGAAATTCTTATCATACATGCAACTTTAACTCGTTTCCCTTTGCTCTGTTTGTAGAATGAATCGCTATCCGAAATGGGGCCTATTTTTGGAGTCTCCTCTTTGTTCGTTTCCGCCTCCAATAGATCCTTCAAGAGTACGTGTGCGTTGGAATGGGTGATTTGGACGAGAGAGCGACACTTTCAACCAAATTGATTTGCTGTTTTTGGTGCTAACACTGTATTAGAGCATGGTGCAAAAGAAGATCGATAGCCGTATTCGAACGTTGATCGAGAATGGCGTGAAGCTCAACCAGCGTACCCTGATGATTATTATCGGCGACAATGGAAAAGACCAAGTAGGAAGCTCGGGTGCTTCGGTTACGCGAAGATTCCCAATCTGCATTACATGCTTTCCAAGTCGCGTGTGCGAACGCGTCCTTCCGTGTTGTGGTGCTACAAGAAGGACCTGGGATTCAGCACGTTTGCGTTGGTGGAGCGGCTGTCACGGACTAGTCACAAGAAGAAGAGAATGCGAGAAATCAAGAAGCTCATCAGTCGTGGCGTGTACGACAAGGACGGAGAGAACCCGTTCGACCTGTTCGTGTCCAGCACGGAAATCCGCTGGTGCTACTACAAGGACTCGAAGAACATTCTGGGTCAGACCTACGGCATGTTGGTTCTGCAGGACTTCGAGTCCATCACGGCCAACCTTCTGTGCCGAACGATCGAGACGGTGGAGGGAGGCGGCATCATCACGATTCTCCTGAAGAACATGACCTCATTGCGACAATTCTATTCCATGGTGATGGTGGCTGTTTTGTTGCGTTCTCATGAACTAGGACTGTCACGCGAAGTACCGCACCGAGTCGCACCACGATGTGGTTCCGCGATTCAATGAGCGTTTCATTCTCTCCCTTTCGAACTGCTCTTCGTGCATGGTGCTTGATGTGGGTTGTGATGTCTCGGAACTGACCGTGTAGGACGAACTGAACATCCTGCCCATTAATCGCAAGATTCTGGACATCAAGCCCGTTTCTTCGTCCATCGCCGAGGAAGACGTTCAGGAGACGCCCAGCCAAATCGCCCTGAAGAACTACCTCCAACATGTGAATTCCGAATTGGATGAGAAGACGAAGGACGCTTCCCTCAAATCCGCCGTGCTGGCGAACAGTCAGGTCCTGCGCAGTCTGACGGCGTTGTGCCGCACGGCAGATCAGGCGACGGCGGTATACGACATGTTGGACATCCTGACGGAGAAAACGCGCCAGACGACGGTGAGCGTGACGGCCAGTCGTGGTCGTGTGGGAGTTGGAGGGAGATGTTATGGATAGGGCAAATCGGCGGCACTGGGATTGACGTTGGCGGGAGCGGTCGGTTTGGGATACTCGAGCATGTTTGTGACGGCGCCGTCGGCGGAGAACTTGCAGACGGTGTTCGAGTTTTTGGTGAAGGGGTTGAATGTGTTGAAGTACAGTGTAGGTGATGTGATGTCATCATGTTGTTCACTTAAGTCATTCACTCAAATCATTCAATCAACTCATTTTATCAACTCATTTTGAGTACGCAATTACTTCAAAGCAATCAATCATGTCATGATGTCACAACCACTCAACAGACGCTCTCACCCCATCCAGGAGCACGCGGACTACGAGATTATCCACTCCTCGCAGCAAGACCAGTCGCACATCATCATCCGTGTGAACATCTTCAAAACGCACCGCCAGGTCGTTCAGTACATCATGCCCACCGAGGCCTACAAACTCTCGCAGGCAGAGCTTCTCTTCGTCGATGAAGCTGCCGCGATTCCATTGCCCCTCACGCAGAAGCTTCTCGGACCGTACATCACGTTCTTGTCGTCGACCATCACGGGTTACGAGGGAACGGGCAGATCGCTGTCGCTGAAGCTGATCAATGAATTGCGACGAAAAGATGCCGGCTGTTTGAATTTGAATTTGAGTTTGAATTGTAGCGGGAAGAGTGCTGCGCGAAATCGAACTCAAGGAACCCATTCGTTACGCGTCGAACGACCCCGTCGAAAAATGGTTATTTTCCTTCCTCTGTCTCGATTGCGCGTCGACGCCGTACCGTCTAATGTGTGGGACCCCCCACCCGGACCAGTGCGAGCTGTTCTACGTGAATCGCGACTCGCTGTTCAGTTATCATAAACTGAGCGAGGCGTTTCTCCAGCGTGTGTGGTCACTGTACGTGTCAAGTCACTACAAAAACAGTCCTGATGACTTGCAGTTGTTGAGTGACGCACCCGCGCACCAGTTATTCGTGCTGCTGGGTCCGCAGAAGGAGGGCGTGACGCTGCCTGACGTGTTGTGTGTGATCCAGGTGTGTTTCGAGGGCCAGATCGAAAAGGAAACCATTCGCAAGGAGTTGAGTAAAGGGAACCGTTCGGCGGGCGATCTGATCCCGTGGACGGTGGCGCAACAATTCCTGGACAGCGACTTCTCACAGCTGTCGGGAGCGCGCATCGTGCGCATCGCCACGCACCCGGACGTGCAGGGCATGGGATATGGTCGTCGTGCGCTGGAGCTGTTACAGCAGTATTATGAGGGGAAGATTGAGTTCAGCGGCGAGGAGGAGGAGGCGATGGAGGAGGAGAAGGAGGAGATCGACCTGACGGCGGAGGTGAAGCCGCGCAAACATCTCCCGCCACTGCTGGTGAGTCTGAACGACCGCAAGGCGGAGCGTCTTCACGTGAGTGTGGGTGGAGTGTGTGATGGATAGTGGGTGGGTGTGAGCTTCGGGCTGACCGAACAGCTCTTCAACTTCTACGAGAAGGAGGGTTACGCGCCCGTGTACCTGCGGCAGACGCCCAACGAACTGACGGGCGAGCACTCCTGCATTCTGATCCATGTGATGTGTTGTGATGACATCTGACCCACAGCCGTTGGACTGCACTGCGCTCACCGACGCGCCTGTGGCGGGCTGGCTCTGTTCCTTCGTGGACGACTTCCAACACCGTTTCATCAACCTGTTGGCGTTCCAATTCCGCGCCTTCTCCACGCGCCTCGCAATGCGCCTGCTGTCGAGAAAGTTGGTGGAGGGCGTGGCGGGAGAGAAAAAGTGTGTGTGGAGGTGGGAATTGAGAAATAGAGGCGATTTGTCGAAGCCGCTGACAGTGCCAGAAATCCGGTTCTTTTTGACGAACGACGATTTGTCGCGTCTGGCGAGCTACTCGCACAACCTGGTGGACTATCACATGATTATGGACCTGATTCCAGCACTGAGCCGTCTGTACTTCAAGCGTCGCTTCGGCGAGATGTCGCTGAGTTCGCTGCAGGAGGCAATTCTGATCGGCGAGGGGTTGCAGCACAAAACAGTGGACGAGTTAGTGGGCGAGTTCGAGAAGATCGATTCGACGCAGTTGCTGGCGCTGTTTAATCGTTCAATCCGCAAGATGCAGAAGGTGTTGGAGGAGGTGCTGAACAAGGAGGAGGAGGAGGAGAACCGTGCGACGAAGAAGTTCGAGGAGATGATGGTGGAGAAGATGAAGCCGGTGGGCGAGACGCTGGATCAGGATCTGAAGAAGGGCGAGAAGGTGGTGGTGGAGAAGATGAAGTCGCAGAATGTGTTGGATGGAGTGGATTTGAGCGAGTACAAGATTGAGGGAAGCGAGAAGGACTGGGAGAAGGCGCTGAAGAAGGGCACGAAGGGTCTGGTGTCGATGCCGTCGACGAAGAAGAGAGAGAAGGTGGAGATGAAGTTCGAGGACCCCGACGAGAAGAAGCTGAAGAAGGCGAAGAAGATGCACAAGAGACACTAAGGTCGTTTGCGCTGTTTGTAACAAACACGCCACTTAGAAACAACAGCTAACTCTGTTTCGTTGTCGCTTGAACCCTTCTTGTCCTCCTTCACCATCTTGTCCCACTCCTCCTTCGTCACACGACCCGCCTTCTTGCCGCCCGGACGCGACAGGATGAAGAGCATGGATAAAATGACGATGGTGCCGCCGCACACCGTCGTGTAGAAGGGAATGCTCGGACCCACCTTGCTGATCTGACCCATCGCAATCGGAGCAAGAATCATGGCGCACTGACCTGCCATCATGTTGTAACTCAGCACCTGACCCTGAATCGACGCGCTGGAATAGGACTACTTCTCACATATATCCCCTATTCCTACGCTAATGATACTCGCAGGTGCAGGCGTCGAAAGATCGTAGCCAGCTTCGTTCAGGAAAGAACCGATAATCGCGCCAGCCATGGTTTTGGAGTTGGCGATGATGAGATTGGAGACAACTACGCGTCAGAAGGGAAACAAACACGCACTTTGAAGAATACCGGCGGTGATGCTCATTACTGGAATCGGAATGTTCATCTTGAACACGAGGAAGGGATAAATGAAACCGTTCAATGAACAACTCAGCACGCCAAGACAGGTGACAAGGATGCTACACGTCAGATGAATGAAACGCCCGCACGAGAATTGGAAGGAAGTCATACCCCACTTTCTCTCGGCGAAGGTGTTGAAATAAGAGTCCCAGCTGTTGATAACCCAACGGTTACAGAACTCGACGAACATACAGCACACCTGCGCGTGAAAGAGAAGCACGAGTCATTACAACAATGGGCGAGAACAGCTCCTTGCACGACTTCTTGGGAGCCTTCTTCTTCAGCGCTAATTCCTTCTGGGCGGTCTTCTTGTCCAGCGACTCGTCCAGCACGAAAATGACAATTACGAGGGCAACGGCAGCCACGATACCGGCAACAATGAACGGCAGTCCGAGGCGAATCTGACCCAAGAATCCACCGATGGCGGGACCGAAGATGTACGCAGCCGCCAAGAAGGCCTCTAACCGAGCCAGGTACTTTGGCCGCTCGTCGGGAGTCGTACAGTCGGCAATGTAGCTACACCATCACAGGAAAAGAAGAGGACTACGCTTGGGCGACAATCCAACTACCCGCAGCCAAACCGGTGAGAGTACGCGTGATGATCAGCGCCCAAATGTTGCTAGAAAGACCCTGGGCGATGGCGCCTAACGATAAGCAGTTTCGGGCAAACTCACCAATCGAGGAGCCCACGAGGGAAAAGATGATCATTCCCTTTCTGCCGTAGCGATCACTAATGGGACCCATGAACAAATAACCTATATGAAAACCGTTAACGAAATGGTACTAAAAAACTGCGTAATAGCGTAGCACGAGAACAGAGCAGTGGTGTGATCCAACGTACCACCGAGCGACTCGGAAAGAGACGCCATGATGGGAAGCACGATCGAGTAACCGAGAATATCGAGGTGTACAGTAAGGTCGACCAAGTACAAATTGATATCCTTTCGCGACAACATCTTCAAGTCTAAAGGGAATTATGTTTTGTCAAACCTGTTAGCTTCCACCTTTCCCCTTCTATGAGTGGCAATACCGAACCGAACTAATAATTGGGGTGATTGGGGACGTACAGTGAAATGACCGCGGTTATTCGTCGATTGTGGGCGCTTCTTCTCCCCAATTCCGTACCAATCGAACGTTCGATTCCTTCTTGTCTCGTGATCCAATGGGAGACGGACGAGAGTAACAGAGGATGACTAGTGTGATAAAGGGAGAGTAGTGCGTAACAAACAGCCAATCAACGCAATCACGACAAGACACTCGTTTCGTTGCAAAGACACACATAGCAAGGTCGGAAGCTGAACTACCTCCTATTCCTGAGACCATGCCTCCAAACAATACTCTTGAAAGGACTCGGATACGGCCTCTTCCACCAAATCGCGAAGCTTTGTATAGTACATCTGTGAGTGAGAGAAGGGGAGCAGCACGACTTCTTTGGGCAAGTCGTCGAGCGAATCGATTTGCTCGTCCGCGTGCTTTCGGAGATGATACGCCACGCTGATCTTGCAGAACTCCGAAAAGAAGGGACTCAACGCCATTTCTCCACGAAGCGCTTCATTCACGTGCAGGTCGTTCAGTATGCGCTGAACACAGTCCTCCATCACGCCAGCCCTTGCGATAACGTAGGCATCCGCCATGTCATAACACTCATCGGAGAACGAAGACTGGTTCCGCTTGAGCGGCCACTTCACCTGACCATCCACCTTCTTCTTCACGTACTCAAACACCGCGTTCTTGGTGTCCTCTCTGTTGCCACTGGACTTGATGCCAACCAACGATCTAGGCCATGACGCAACGAGAAAGGATGCACCGTGCTGTGGAGGGATGGAAGAGAAGCGGAGGACTCCGAAATGTCTCCCAGCACTTGTACTGGATCACGCCGTTAATCTCCGCGAGGTAAAACAGACCCTGCGTTCGAAACGAAGCCGCGTTGAACATCTGAAGGTACTTCTCGATGGAAACCACCCACTGCGAAGGGTTCGCGGCATAGGCTGCATCGATAGCTCCCACTTCGGATAGGAAATGGGAGTAGATGAAGGAGGAGGAGAGAATGCTGTTGCCCTTGCAGTGGGAATCGGGCCGGATCGCCTTGCAGCACAGCACATCCACTACATTTCAATGCCACATTCAAATACCACGGTGGTTGTTCAGGATGCACAATCCGGTGGACTTGGAACTGATATCGAGTCCGACGTAGTACCGATTCGGTGTGTTGAGTTGCCCGTCAACATCGATGGAATCCTTCACCCAAGCGCGAAGAGGCCATTTCCCCTTATACTGCAAGATTTCGTCGACGGAGGCAAAGAGACGACTCTTTTCAAGAAACTGGCGATAGATCTGCTTGAGGGGAGTCGACATGATCAAAACACAGCTTCGGTGAGTAGAGTGGAAATGGGGCTGTGGAAGGGAATTACAGAAAGGGAAAACGAAAGAAGAAGAAGAAAAGAGTGGGGTGGGACGACAAAGATTGACAGGAAGTCACTCTGCGCAGAAAGGTGATACAGTCTGTGGAAAGGGAGCGGCGCATACCCGTTTCCCGAGAGCGAAAGAGGGTGAATAGATGATTGGCTGCCGACCGCCATGAGTAGTGATCCTTGATTAGCAAGCGAATTCATGAATCACTGGAGAGAATGGCTGTCCCATTCCTTATAATCGCTCGCTGGACAGAATGGATAGTGCAGAAAAGGCTATTAAGGCTTACCGTAGGCTCTGCTCTTCGTCTGGTGGTAATCGCGTAGTTCCCAACCCCGGTTTCCTTGTTAAGAAGATTCCCACCTGGAAGCTGACCG
>JANPWJ010001186.1:0-19034 GCA_027406325.1 Blastocystis sp. subtype 2
AGGAGAGAACCAAGGCTGGAGTTGCTTACCTCTTCAAGAAGCTCTACTTCTAAGCATTCCATTCACCTCGATGGATTCTTGAGTATTTGAAATGCAGCCTCTTTGTTGCCAACAAACCCGTACTAAAGCATTACTATACACGAGGCGTGGGACGGGCTAAAAGCGATTGCTCCTGGGGGTGTGGAAGGTGTGGGCGTTCCAGCTCGGAATACTCGCCCTATCTCGGACTCCGTTTGATGACTCGTATCCGAAGGTATTGACGTTCCCACGGTCATACGCGCTATAGGGCGGATTGACAGGATTCGAATACAGTCCGTTCCCCGTGGAGAACGAGGATTGGAACGGCTTTCCCATATTGGAAGACGCATACGTTGGGTTCGTTGAGTACATCGATGATCCAACAGGCTTCGTCGAGTACATCGAAGACGCAACGGGCTTCGTCGAGTACATTGATGATGCGACAGGCTTGGCTGGAGGGGGCTGACTGATTAGCGGCGCCGGAGGCGCTCCGGTGAGAATGAACGACAGTCCCTGCTTGAGCCGTTGGATGAAGTTGTTGTTGGCGGAGGAGACGGTTTGCACGGGTTGGGTGGGGTACAATGATTTGACTCCGTCGTCCAGAATCATCGTCGTTTCGTCCAGTCGGTTGTCGTTCCACAACGGCGAGTATTGCTGAACGGATTGCTTGTGGGCGATGATGGCGTTTCGGAACTCGCGGTACGTATAGTAGTCGATCTGACCATGATAACCATGCATTAGACCTACGAACACCAACTCATCCGAATCCACAAATCGGGACAATTTCTGCTGCGTCGCGATCGTGAGCGTGCTGCTGATGGCGATTCGGTTCTGCAGTCAACGCCTCCCACCACACCTACCCTCTTCAAGTAGCTCTTCACCTCGCTCAGTGTTTGGTACATCAATCTGTACGAGTACTCGTCCAGCTCCTGCGACAGCTCCAGCGCGTCTAGGAGTTACGCTGCATCCACGCCTCCACCTCCTGCCGTCATGAAGTCGCTCGAGAGACAGTTCGCCACCAGCCGTACTTCTTTCCAGCTACAGGTGAGTGAAGCGACACGTCGGAACATGTTGTCTACGCGCAGCTGACCCGAGAGCAGACCCAGGAGCAGCGTGACTGTGGCGATGGTGAAGGAGACTTGGACGGAGGCGCTGCAGTTGAGGAGGAGGCAGAGCGGGATGAGTTTGAGCAGCGCGAAGACGGTGAGCGTGGTGGATTTGGAGAGAGTGGCGAGTTGTGTGTAGGTGTAGAAGAATGAAACTCCCACGCAGATGCTGCAGTAACTAGGGATGAGAGAGGAGGCGGAGGACAACATGATGAGCGGGATCGGGTAGTGATCGAGGAGAGATTGGATGAGGATGAAGATGGAGTGCGAAGAAGTGGTGCGGACCAGTAGGAAGGTCAGTGCGACTTTGAGGATGATTTGCAGGGTGCGTGTCCGAATCATACTAGGAGTGAAGGGATGATTGGACGCCAACTATGAAATGGAAGAGTAGAGCACTCCAAACGGCACCAGAATAGGAGCACACAGAACAGAGACAACGTAATAGAACGTTTTGTTATTGTACAGACTACGGATGAAGCACGGGTGGAAGGACGAACGGTTTTGCATTGAGGAATAGCAGAATGCCAGCAATGATCGACAGCGGGTATAGGAAGGAAAACTCTAACCGTGACAAGGGATGCGTATCCCAACGCTTGGACACTTCAATCCGCAACGCCATTGTCCTGTCGATATGCGTGTAGTCGTTTCGGAGAGTGATGAGCGAGTGACCGTAGGGAGAGAGGAAGATGGTTGACGAATCCTCTTCGTTCCGAATCGTATCATAAAAGTAATGGGAGGTGAAGTACCTTTTGCTACCCATAATCTACTTTCCTCAAGACAGTACTTGAACACTCCGTCCAGCCAATGCGTCACATAGCGAATATACGAAGAGTCGTAGCTGTCAATCGAGTACGAAAACTCCTTCATATCTGCCACGATGGTGATTTTCTGCACAGACCAAATGCTGTTGAAGGAGGTGGTTCCATTTATTCTTAGCGTAGCACTTTGTCCCTTTTGAAGCTAGTTATGAGAAGAAAGGATTCACGGACGCACAATAACGTTCCTGGTTAATGAATGCCTCGAATCACTGCAAGAGCAAGTGACGAATAGAATAAGAAAGAGGATGGAAATCTGTCTCATCCTTCCTACGAGAAATGTGCTGTTGGAATTCAAATCACGTCTCTGAACAAGAGGGATTGAATGCTGTAGCAAACAAACAACAGGAATTCACTATAACAAAACAACTAGGATTCCCGCCCTGTTACAGATCGGGATCATCTTCATCCTCTTCCATGATGATTTCATGTCTCTCGCTTTCCTGATTATACTGACGAATGTCGTTCAGGATATCCAGCAGTTTTCTTGAGGTGACGCTCATTCGTGAATCATTGCTGGGTTCTTCCTCCTCCTCATCCTTCGTGAGGATCGTTTCGTTGGTAGATGGTTCTTCCTTCTCATCCTTCGAGAGAATCGTTTCGTTGGTAGATGGCTCTTCCTTCTCGACAGGCTCTGTAGTGGGGATCTGTCCACGGATTTGGGCGATTCTGGCTCGTAGGGCTTTCCTTCTTTGCTCGATGAGAGAGGTGTAATCGAGTTCTTCTTCTTGTTGTCTTTGTTCTTGTTGTCTTCTCTGTTCTTCTTGTCTCAGTCTCTCTTCCTCTTCTTGTCTCCATCTCTCTTCCTCTTCCTGTCTCCTTCTCTCCTCTTCCTCCAATCTCAGTCTCTCTTCTTCTTCTTGTCTTCTTCTTTCTTCTTCTTCCTCCTGTCTGAGTCTCTCTTCTTCCTCCAATCTCAGTCTTTCCTCTTCTTCTTGTCTGATTCTCTCCTCTTCTTCTTGTCTCAATCTCTCTTCCTCCTCCAATCTCAATCTCTCTTCCTCTTCCTGTCTTCTTCTTTCTTCTTCTTCTTGTCTTCTCTGTTCTTCTTGCCTGATTCTCTCTTCCTCCTGTCTCAATCTCTCCTCCTCCTGTCTTCTTCTCTCCTCCTCTTCTTGTCTCAATCTCTCTTCCTCCTGTCTCAATCTCTCTTCTTCCTCCTGTCTCAATCTCTCTTCTTCCCATCTTCTTTTCTCTTCCTCTTCTTGTCTCAATCTCTCTTCCTCTTGTCTTCTTCTCTCTTCTTCTTCTTGTCTTCTTCTCTCTTCTTCCTCCAATCTCAGTCTCTCCTCCTCCTGTCTCAACCTTTCCTCCTCTTCCAATCTCTTTCTCTCCTCCTCCTGTCTCCTTCTCTCTTCTCTCTTCCTCTCCTCCTCTCTCCTCAGTCTCTCCATCTCCTCCCTTCTCCTCTCCTCTTCCTGCCTCAACCTTGCTTCCTCTCTCACCCTCCTCTCCTCTTCTTCCTTCACTCTTCTCAACCTCTCTGCTTCTTCACGCAGATCATCTTCGTCCTCGTCTTCGTCCTCTTCCTCATTAATTGTCTCATACACTTCAACTAGTCATCAAACCACCTCACAAACACTACAAGTATCCACCATCTTACGATCCACATCCTGAAGGATTCCACACTCCTTCATGCGCTTGAAAATGTGGGTCAAGCAAGACGCGATACTCATTCCCTAGTCTCTATCCACCACGAACATTTCCTCTTACGTCATCATTCTCAAAGTAGTTCCACATCAAGAGTTCATCTTGGGAAAACCCCAGTTGCTTTAGACCCTCGTTGAATATGTGGACGTTGTCCGACTTAAACATCTTAAACTTCACTACGAGTCATTAGCGCACAGGAACCACAGACCCGGTGATTCATGCCACCTCGCCAAGGACAGGTCGGGAAATAGCTTCTTTATCATTCTACACAGGAGCTACAACTAACAGCCAGCGAATAACACGAACTGTTCCATCCTCCAGTGAATGAACCAAGTCTTCATCAATATCCTCTCCAGTAATTGAAGAAATAGTTTCCGCAACGGTGTGAGACAATTGCTACGAGGATGAGCGATTCTGTTCAAACTCCAACACTGCGCTGATTGGCTTTGTAGTCATTAATGACCATTGTCATTCGCTTTGCGCCACTCTTCTCGTTTCCTCTCATTCTCTAGATAGACGTTGCTGCGAGAGAATCCAAACAAAAGATGAATTCGTTCTCCGCAACATGATTGGCGCACCAGAATTCACGCCTTTTGTGTGCGATGTTGTTCCTTCCACTTCTTCATTTTGCTGGTAATGATAACATACAATATCATGGAACGCGTAGAATACAAGGAGAGGGGAATCAGCCAGATGGCTTTTCTCCCGCCTCCTTTCACACGTGCACTTGCACCAATCGATGTAGCCAGTCCCTATACCCATCCTACCCGAAAACCATGACTCAACCGAAATAGGGCCGATTTCTGGATAGAACTAGAGAATCGGGGTCGAGCATCTTTCTTTTATCCTTGTTCAAACGAAATGTCTAGTGCTGTTAACGAAAGTGTATTGCTCGCCAAGAATGTTCTCTCCCTTACTACCAAGAATAGTAATCAGATCTTGTTCGAGTGTGGTCGCGGTTCCTCTTTCCTCGTTTTCGTAACGCCTAGCCGCGTATACTACTGCGAGAAGTGTTCTCCAGACGAAGGTTTTCCAGCTGAGTCATCACATCGAACGTCTCTGTGCGACCTGTTAATCCTTTTCACTGTGTAGACACCGCTGTTTCTAGCCTTTTCCCCGAAGAGCAGAAGAGTCTGAACATCACCAAGGAGGAGATTCGCGAGAGTGTGGTTGCCAACGTTAGGAGAGCGAGGGACTTCCTCTGTGAGAAGAACCCGGCTGTTCTTAACGACAACTTGAATGTGAAGTTCAGCGTTATCATCGAGAAGCCCACGAAGGAGGAGCGCCTCCCGATGACCATCCTCATCGCCCCCATGTCCAAGTGCCACCAGCCTCCCATTGTCTGCGATGTGTATCACGTGATTCGTCACAATGCTGTCGTGAAGGACAGTAACTGGGTGATGTGAGACCAAATGGAATGGACGTGATTCCTAGTGAACGTGACGCATACTACAAGAAGAGTGGCAAGGGAGTGGAGGACATTTTGCTTTGCGAGAATGACTGCCTGTTCGAGGGCGGCCAGAGCAACTTCTTTGCGGTGAAGAACGGTACGGTGTACACCAGAGGCGATGGTGTGCTCCAAGGAACAATGCGCTCAATGGTTCTTACAATTTGTGAGAAGTTGAATATCCCTCTTTGTCTGGAATCTCCTCGTTTGAGTGAGATTAGCCAGTGGGATGCGTGCTTCATTACCAGTACCAGTCGGTGTGTGATGAACATCAACACCGTTCGCGTCCGTGCTTGTTGTGGTTGGTGACGTGTAGGAGGATGGAAAGGTGTTGAAGGAGTTCGTGGGAGAGAATAAGGTGGTGAAGGAGATTGTGGATGCTGTGGGCGCGGAACTGATTAACCAGTCAGGAGCTCGTGTTCTGTCTTATGCTATAGGTCTGAACCCATGTTCTAAGCTCGGTGTGTTTGTTTGAACTAACAGAGTTATGTTTTCATCGTGGATGTATTTGGATCACGCAGCACGGCGAAGGAGTACAAGGAACCTAGAGTCACAGCGGGAAGAGAGGCGTACCTGGAACAATGAGGATATCTCTCTTCTTTGTCCGAATTCGCATGTAGTTTATGGGTTCCTATAGTTGAGTACACATGACCATCCAATGCGTCATCGAAATCCTGGATCACTTCGTTGCCGTCACTAACCATCTATCTCGTTACTCTCTGACATGCAAGACCCGCTTTTATAACCATAGCAGCCAGCGATATGGCGTTTTCCGTATCAAGGGTCGTGTTGACGATTGTGGCGTTTTTGTCCACGATCACGTACCCGATGATGCCGGAAAAGCTCCTCACTCGATTCAACACGGAAGCAAGATCCATGGCAAGAAAAGAGTGATGCAACAAACAGGACGAGTATAACACCCACTTCAAGCATGCTTGAGAGCGATATTATACAAGAGGGATGGACAAACGCCATACTTAAGCAAAGCGCGCTCTTGCCAAAACGTCTTCCTTCTTCATCAAATACAACGCATCCATGAGCTCCATCTACGCGTCAAACCAACGCGCACACGTCATACACGAAGAGACCCAGGACCCTTCGCCTTCTCCGCAGCCATTTCGCTGGCAACACCAAAACAAGCCAACGTCTATTCATTACACATGAACTACACCGTTACAAAGGCAGTCGCCTCCATCGGAGGAACACCCGTAGCGAGGAAGGCGCAGATGATCGACGTGAGAGAGCAGCCCGCCGCGGTGATCAAGGTGCACATTTCAACACCATTGTGAACTACGGATCATTACACGCCGGCTGATCACTACTCTCAATTACACGATCACCGTCCGTCACATAGTCAACACAGCCAGTAATACCGACCACACAGTGGTACTCCTTGGCCAGAGCCTTTCCAGCCTCCACTGCGGAGGAGGAGGAGTCGGTGGAGTCCACGCCACGGCTACCGTTCATGGTTCCGGCAAGGGCGAGAATCTCGGAGGCGTTTCCGCGAATCACGGTGGGACCATACTTGAGGAGCTCCTTGCATGTGTTCAGACGCAGCGGCGTCGCTCCAGCACCGACAGGGTCGAGCACCCAGCACTTGCCAATCTCGTGCGCCTTCTTCGCCGCCTTGATCATCGCCTCGATCCATCTCTGCGACAGGGTACCGATGTTCACGAGCGTCGCGCCGCAAATGGTCACCATGTCCTCCACTTCATCTACCTCGTGCGCCTAGTCATGAAACGATCGCAAAACGAGATGCCATGATGGGAGATGCTCCGATGGCAAGAAGCGTGTTCGCCATGATGTCCATTGACACATAATTGGTGATACAATGGCACAAGGGCGTCTTCTTCCTCATTTCTTCGAGAGCATCGGCACAACGCTGGTTCAGAGACATTCCTGTACGAGAAACACGAATAATGGGAAAACGAGCGGTTGTTCAGTGGTCCTTGATAGTGAAGACGGCTCCAACTCGCAAAGAATCGCAGCCCACGAGATGCTAAATCTGTTTTCGTACGGAGACAGTGACGGAGATGACGACAGCAGCGAGTCCTTTCAAGGAGTGTGGATTGACGAATAGTGCCTCTTCCTCCTCGCCGAAGATGGCATCAACAACTGTCACTCCAGAGCAGACAAGCGGGAAGGATGCTGCAGCAAAAGCGCCACTCTCCTTTGATACCCTCCCGAAAGCAAAGAAATCCAGCAAGAAACGACAAGAGGCGACGCAAAGTGGTGCCGTTTCCACAGAAAAGGGAACGGGAGTGGATTCTTCCCTTCCGGAGTTGCCCAAAGCGACAACGACGACGAAGGAAGACGGAGAGAAGGAAGAGAAGTCAATTCCGTTGAACCCGTTTCTTGACGATGCGAATGCGCTGAAGTCGGAGGACCCTTCTCAATCCTACACTATTGAGTACAGGACACCGCAAGTCGTGAAAGAGGAGGAACCTGTGGTGGAAGAGACTCCAGTGTACGGCTACGGCTCGGATAATACGTACGAAGTGCAGGGTGGCTACGGTGGAGGCTATTCGCAGAGTCAGTACGAGGCGTTTATGAGACGCTCGGGAATGTTGGCATCGGCTTCTGCGGCCACAGCGAAGGAAGCGAATTTGCTCGTAGGTGCGGGAAACGAGAATAACGCGTAGGGAGAAGACAGCAAGTATTACGACAAGCAGACAAAGGAGGCGATTATGCAGGGAAACGTGATCGAATTGAACCAGAACGACGTGTACGACCATTCTGCTGGTGTGAGCAGTGAGTATTGGGAGAAGAAGGAGGTTTGGCGTTCTCTACGTATGTGATATATAGAAACGAGCGGAGGTGGCTGCTGGGTTCGGCAAGTACGCCCATATCGCTCCCACGCAAGTGCAGCAGACGCGCCACCAGATTACGTATCTCTTCTCGCAGGCGATTGAATCGCTTACGGATTTGGATAGTCGCAGGGCGCATGAGAAGCGGATGAGAAAGGAGACGAGGGCCAAGTATGGCTGGTAGTTGTATTTTGTGTTGTTTGTTTCATATCTGCGAAACGGGAGCAAACAGTGGAGAAAGGAATGAAATGGAGGGCTTGGTTCGAGTTGAATAGAGAGGAGCGTGCTTATTGGAGGTGAAATGACCACCCCCTCACTGGAAATCACCTTGTCCTCTCCCTTTTCAGTTCTTGATAATATACCAGTTCATTGTCAAAGAATGAAGTTCAAGTGAGTGACCGTTTCCTGTTGTGCACGGTTTAAGGAAAGGGAGGAGGCATTGACCATTCTTGTCGAGGGGAGTGTCGGTTGACAGGAGTTGCTTCTCGTTGTGTTTCCCTTCTTTTCTATTTCCAGGGAATTCATTTTGTAACCTCCTTCTAGTCCTAGTGTTTCTTCTTCTCGCCGCACTACCCGCAAGGCTCACTTCTCCGCTCCTTCCAGCGTGCGCCGCGTGATGATGTCCTCCCCTCTCTGCGAGGCTCTGAAGAACAAGTACAACGTAATGTGCAGCTGCTTGGATTCATTCTAGGTCGGTGCTATGCCCGTGGTGAAGGGTGACAAGGTGAAGGTGCTCCGTGGCTCCAACAAGGGCAAGGAGGGCAAGGTCGTGGAAGTCTACAGAAAGAAGTGGGTGATCCACATCGAGGGTCTGACTCGCGAGAAGGTGAACGGCTCCACTGCCAAGATCGGTCTCGATGCCTCCAAGGTGGAGATCACCGAGCTGAAGCTGAACAAGGACAGAAAGAACATCCTCGAGCGCAAGGGTCGCAAGGCTACCGGCAAGTACACTGAGAAGGATGTCAACATGGCTAACCTCGACTAAGTGTAATTGGCTCATGAAGTGGTATATTTATGGGGTGTTTGTTTGAGAAGGGAGTGATTGTGTCGAGAAGGAAGTGCCTACTTCAGAAGGGGAGTGATTGCTTGAGAAAAGAGCACTTGTTTAACAAAACAGCATAGGGTACAGTGGAATTGATCGTGTGAATGGTTGTAGGTAAGGAGGATAGGATGGTGATTCGCGGATCCGTCGTGTAACCATCGATAAAACCGAACCACTTCCCGTGAAGGAGACACAGCGAAGTGGAACAGGATATGTAGATCACGCAGCCGGGACCAAGACGGTTGATGTAGGAGAAGAACTGCTGGGCGTTCTGACCTTGCCAGTACCCGTCTCCGAAGATCGCCTTGCTTTCTATCCAGTTGACTTCCTTCCATCCCGTGCAGTGAAGGATGCAGGAAGGAGCGATTCCAGGATATGCTGCCGTTTCGATGAGAATGGGGTACTCCAGCACGATATCCGGCGTCTTCGGCAGACCGTCCAGACTACATGAGAGACTCCACACAATACGTACCGCATTTGCGCCTCGGTCCGAAAGGGAATGCTCCTGTTCCGAAGACTCTCCTTCAGCAGGTACTCGTACTCCAGTCCGGACGATTGGCGAATCTTGTCGTGGTTGGTGATCACGGACACTCCACCCCAGTTGTAGCTTTTCACCTGCACATTGCTCTCACGACAAAGGGGGTACGATAGCCGCCAACTCTGTGTCGTGGATAAGCGTGGGATTCTGCAGATAGTGTCGGGTGGCGGCGTCATCCAGCTTGTACCGATGTTTGACGAATTGGTGCAAAAACACCGGCATGTATAACTGCTCCTTCTCCACCAACGCCTTGATCGACTCCCCCTGCATAATCCTATCCATCGTTTAGCTGGATCAATACTACCTGTCGCTGTACGACTGGATATGCTGCGCAATACGCTCCTCCTCCTCACTCTCCAGCTGATGGTAGCATTGCCTATGCGTTCAATGGACACACTCTACACTGCCTGTAGATGTACTGAATGGTGTTGTAGGGGACATTTGGGAATTGAGCCGCTTCTTTCGTTCCGAGCGTGCGATCGGCGCGAATCAGCTGCATGCACAGTTCCCGCACTTTGGAATAGTCATAGTCACTCACTCGGAGCGCCATCCTATTTCTTTTTACGGCAGCACAGTAGAATCGTATGAGTGTTCCCCTGTGCAATGTGAAGGTGATTACGAGAGATCAGCGCACTGTGTGCGCTATTAGCGTTGATCTGGGCGACAGGGTGGAAGTGGTGAAACTCAAGATTCAGGTGGGCTTTCTGCGCACGGATAAAGCCTAGGAACAATCGATGCGGCACACCTCCCAGTTTCAGCTGTATTACAACAACGTCTACCTGATGAACGACACGGTGATACGGAAATTCCACCCGGGTCAAGATTCGTTCTCGCTCATAATCGAATACGGCCTGGATCGCGAATGCACGTTCATTCTCGACGACGGCTCAACGCGACGTGCTAGAGTGAATTCCCTGGAGACCTTCGACGGAATTCGGGAACTGGCCGCTGTTTGTGTTTCGGCGAAGTCTGATTCGTAGTCTGCCATAGGTACGCAAGTGAACTGTATTCTGATAATGTGCGACGACTTGGTGCCCATTTCATACGTGACTCCAAACTGCTATAACTATCATAGCCGTTGCTTTCGTGTCGTCTTTGTTCCTGTTCGTTTTGTATCGTTCCATCACATATAGAATGGCATTCCGACGTCTCTGAATCCGAGTATTCTCTCGACGATAAAGATGTTGGCGCGTGCTCTTGGATTGACTTGTAGTTTGGGAGAATCCAGCAATCTGCTGTTGTGCTACTACGCCCTCATCTACTTCTTCAAGAATGACCCGGACAACTACGTGTGTCTCACCGAACTGGCTCTCACCACGTGCAACGCCATCGCGGACGTGAACTCCATCATCCCGTCGGAACTGGACTACGGGCTTGTCTATCTCATCAATTCCATGATCTACGAGCGAATCAGCCCCGACACCATGCAATCAACCCAATCATCCACCCGCGACGCTCGCTTCCTCTTCCTCGAAACCCTCTACAACTGCCTCCACGCCCTCATCATCCGCTGTCGCTCCCCTCCCCCTCTCTCACTCCTAGACCTCAACGCCTCCTACCCGCTCCTCACGGAGGTGCTTCAGTACCTCCTGCTCCCCATCCAGCTCTATCAGCGCGCCATGGGCATCGGACCCATACGCATGTCGATGGCGCGCTCCAGCTACAACAACGCGCGCGCGCCGCCCGCCTGCACGGAGATCATGATTCTGTGCGTGAACTCGCTGGAGCTGTACTGCAACGCCGGTCGTGATTCCCATGTGCGATGAGGTGTAGACGACATGACGCTCTACCCGCCGCAGGACACCATCGTGCACACGCTCCTCAACCTCTCCATCGACATCGTCCCCACGCAGGTCTACGCCAAGGTGCTCTCGTGCCTGTGCGGACAGTGCCGCAAGGAGAACTGCATGCGCATCATCGTCGACGCCTTTCCGCTCGACACCGTCGCCTCGCTCATCAACGCGTACGAAGGCGAGCCCGAGATCATCCGCACGCTCTTCCTCATCTATGCCTTCATCATGGAGCGAACCGACATGCTCGAGACGGAGCGCGACCAGATTCTCGGCAAGGCGACGGAGTACCTGGACAGACACGGCGATAATCTCGCGCTGCTCGAAGCGTACATTCTTCTCGTCATTCCGGCGTACAATGGAAGTGGGGTTGGGGCATCCCACTGATTTGTAGACTTCGCGTCGCTGTCGCGCGACGTGGCAGTGAAGCTGGAGGAGGCGCTGCACTTCAGCGAACAGAGCGACGTGATCGAGCACTGGATCACCACCCTGCTCTCCTCGTACTTCGGCAGCCTGCCCGAGGAGGCGTACTCCTTCTACATCGAACAGAGCCACCTTCTCTTCATCAGCCTCCACGACAACCCGCTCGAGGGCGCGGTCATTCGTCGCTGCACGCAGTCGCTCCGCGTGTACTGCCTCAACCGTCCGCCCACTCGCATCGCGTAACGTGTAGCATACCTCCTCGAACACATCATCACCATCGACTCGATGGCGATTCTGGTGACGCTGCTCCGCCTCAACATCCAGCAGAACTCGCACTCCATCACCCAGGTGTCCTCGCTGTTGCAGTCGGTGCTCAGTGGGAGTGGGGGTGAGGTCAGGGAGTGAAGGGTAGACCGTGCAGGCATCAACTACTTCCTTGATGATCATGGACTCGACGCGATCAGTGACTACCTCGATAACTGCACGCGCATCGAAGACGTGATTTCGCTGTATGACCTGATGATCATCGTCTTCAAAGAGGGTTTCATTCCGTGCGGAGTTTCACCGGTAGTTTCGCCGAGTCAGCTTCCCTCCTTCTCCATCGACGTGTTCAGCACCATCGAGCGTTTCAACGACAACCCGAAACTGATCACGAAGGGAATGACGATTCTCTCCCTCTTCAACTGTCTGGGTGAAATCCGGCCGATTTTTGTCATGCCTAGAAGCGGACGACATCGAGAAGAAGATCAACGAGCTAACGAAGTACCTGGTGCGCGCCATGTCGTCGCACTCGTACTATCTGATCTCCATCATTGTGTACATCTTCTCCAAGCTGAAGCTGAACGACGACGCCATTCGACAACTCGAATCCAAGCGCTTCTTGGACACGGTGAATACGTTCGTGCTGGAGTTCGCGGAGAAGAAGGAGGCGGACGGTACGCGCGTGCGCGACAACGTGTACTTCACTAACATTGTGTACTACATGCTGGGCTTCTTCCTCGATCACATTGACAATAATAGTGCCGATTTTGGGAAGGGGTGAGGAGTAGGCGTGATGGCGAAGGTGGACCTGGCGATGATTCTGAAATGGGTGGCTATGTACAAATATGACCGAGATATCGTGGGACTGTTCGTCAACCTCTTCTCGCAGTACTGCAACTCAGGTGCCTGACGGGTGTGGGTCTCACAGTTAGGCTTCTACCACGTGAACAGCGACACCGAGCTCGCCATCGTGCAGCTCCTCCTCCAGACCTTCTGCGTGTTCGACGACCCCACCATCGCCTCTGTCACCGTGCAGGGCTCCATCATCTCCGCCCTCCTCAACCTCTTCAGCGGCTATCACGGTGCTCTCTCACGCTCTCTCTCACGTCTAGACTTCATCGGTGCAGAGTTCCTGCATCCCTGCTTCCAGGACTCGCTCGTCGCGCTGCTCGAGTACGTGTTCAACGTCAATTGCCGGCTTCTCAACCTCGCCGCCACCGCCTCGCTCTCGCCCGCGTCGCCCGGCAAGACGCTCGCGTTTGCCGCCAACCGTATTTCGCGCGCCGTGCTGTCGCCCGCGCCCTCGCCGATCTTCTGCATCAACCTCGCGCCGAAGACGCACTCGGCGTTCTCGCGGCGCCACTGTCTCTCCAAGTCCATCACGCGCTCCCTCACAACGCCCGAGCCGCCGTCACTCTCAGTGTCGGTCGCGGAGACGGCGGCGCTCTCGCCGGAGGAGATCGGCTTCGACTGGACGACGCTGGTGATGCACTTGCTGCAGTACATTCAGGGCGTGCTGGCGTATGACGAGAGCATTTGTGCGGGTTGGAGGGAATTGTTGATGCGTAGCGGCGGAGCAGCTGGAGTTCCTGAAGCGCCCGCTTCTGTACTTCTACAGTCTCTACCACTACATGAACACGCAGGGCAACAAGAGCTTTGAGAACCGGTCGATCGAGGAAATGCTGAAGAGCGTCCTCGAGACGAACTGCAGTATGAATTGTGTGGTTGTGTTCATCATAGAATTGGTGCTTCGAGAGGAGGCAAAGAGGGATGTGCGGGATTCGCTCCATTCTGTCGCAGAGGGAGACGAATCCAAGAACCGAGTGTCGATACGCGGGCGAGATCGGAGGGTGTCCGTAGGCGTGGGGAAGAACGAGATTCTGTGTATCTCAGCGTCAAACTTGAATTGAGCGGGCCGTGTAACTATATGTATAATCGCTATGACTTCATTTTGAATTTGTTTGTTGCAGTTGCTTCATTATTGGATTTCCATCCCTTGCGTCAGACCCCTTCTTCACCAATGAGCTTTTGGAAACCAGGCGAAGCCTATCCGGATAAGAGCAGGGCAGAGGAGATGGACGTGGAGGAGACCATTCCATTGAGCAAGCCCTCCGACTCCCACTCGACTGAAAAGGTACAGCTCTCCGAAGCGACTCGGAATTTACCGGTTTGGTGCTGATATCCCTCGTCATGGTGTAGTTCATGGTTCGTTCGGACGCGGAGCGATTGAAGAAGAAGGAAGAGATCGCCGCGATGAAGGAACTCAAGGCATATATGTGGAGTTATCGAAATCTCACTGCCACGGAAGCAATCGAGGTGTACGTATCCGTTCACTAATCTGATCGCTAGATCGACACACCCGTGCAGTGGTCCCGTCGTGAACCCGGCTGCGGAGGAGGAGTGCAAACGCTTTTCATTCGGCGGATTCAATCCGAAAGTGGACGTAGATGTGCGTGGTTTGGTGTTTACGCGCAGGAGATTATGAAGGAGAGGAAGAACCATCGCAGCATGAAGAAGGGCGTTATGAAGGCCAAGGAAGAGGGTGTTGATATTGCCGAGACATTGAACAAGTGCGGCTCGTGCTCTGTTTTGAAGTCGTAGGTACTCCGCTCTTCGTGGTACACGGAAGCCGAAGAAGGGAAGCATGAAGAGGGCGCGTGAATAGCTTTGTCACTTTATTGTATCTATTGCCGGCTTTGTTTCCCATTCACACTCTTCATCTCCGAGCTTTCCCGTTCTGATGGAGTCGTACAGACTGCAGAAGCGAATCATCCTGTCGTTTGAGACAAAGCAGTATGAGGACGGAGATACGGACTACACCTACATAGTGGACATGTGATTCCTGTTTTGGTTGTTCACGTGTAGTTGCAGCAACAGGGATCACTCTTTGTATGCGCTAACGCTCTCTACCGGAATTGTGCGCGTGGTGAAGGCTCAGGACTTTGAAACGGTCTCAACCCTCAACTTGAACAATACCGCGATCTTCTGCAGTCGATTTGTCCCGTTTGATGAGTCGTGTGTCGTGGTTTGCGACCAGTAGCGTTGTTTTCATTCCATAAGGACTAGCAATGGCTCCGTTGCTGTGTACAATTACGCTACTGGAGAGCAGAAGATCCAGTATAAGGTGGCCAACGAGTGCTACTCTGCGGCGCTTCTCTGTGGAGGCAAGATGATTCTCACCGGAGACAAGGAGCATATCACCTTCTATGAGCTCGAAACGGGAAAGCGTATTGGCATGTACCGGGATATCCACAGTGACGTGATTAACCACCTCGTTCCGCATCCTCTCTACCCCACCGTGTTTGCCTCGGGTTCTGAAGACGGACTCGTAGGAGAGGAGAGGGAGTTGAACCGTAGATTTGTGTGTTCGATATCGCTCGAGGCAATCAAGAAGACGCGGTCATCAGCATTTTCCAGACCGACAGCGGCATTGCCAATATGGGGTGGTTTGGAGAGAAGCTGGACTTCATCTGGTGTGCCTCCATGACGCGAGGTAGGGGTGGTTCAACATGGTGAACGAATAGGACTGACGGTGTGGAACTCGACGACAGGCGATCGACTCGTCAACATAGCGGATTACTACATGCTCCACTGCAATGAAGGGAGAAGTGTGGAATATGTTGTGGGCTGTGTGGAGGACAAAGCGAGTCACACGATTCTCGCGATCGGAGGCGACCAGGAGGGAAATGGCTACCTGCTGTCGGTGGAGCATCCGGAAGTCGTTGTGGCGACGTGGAAGGGACACCAGGTGGGAGAATCGATGAATGTTCATTCGTAGAGCGCGATTCGCTGTTTCGTTCAGAATGACGATTCGGTGGTGACGTGTGGAGAAGACGCGAGTGTATGCATTTGGTCCGCGAAGCAGCCGGAGAGGAACGAGAAGAGCGGCGGCGAGCGAAGGAGAATGGGGAAGCAGACCGGTGGCAAGAACGCCTATAAATCACTTTAGTTTGTAGAAAACAGTGTTTGTTCTCACATGGTACACGAATAAGACTCAAAAGGTTCCAGCTGGTAATTGCTGATGGAATCGAACACCCACAGGAAGGAGACGTGGACGGCGCTCCCGAAGCGCGCGCAACTCGCACTGTGCTCGTCAACCACAACGATCGCGGTCGCATCGTCCTGGACACAACCGCCTCCCAAACAGAGAAGAGAAACGACCACTTCACGCTTCGGAAGCGGATCACGGAACGCGCCAACGACCGTGAAGTGAAACCCCTCGAAGAGCTTCTAGGCGTCATTATCTGGAAAGAGAATCACAAGCGAAGAGTGAAGCGCGCGTTCGGGACCCCCCAAAATGAGATTTGTCGCCTGCGTGTCGCCCTTGATCAGATAGGGCACCCAGGAAGGGAATTCGTGAACGCCGACATTGACAGTGAGGACGCGCGTGTGACGAATGGCCTTCTCTTCGGAAAGGTGGTAATCAACGATGCGCGCAATGTGGGTGATCCACTCAAAAGACACGATGGGCTTGTGGCCCAGAATGCACTGCAGGTACTTCGTGGTTCGCTTCGCGAGATACACTCCCTCGTGGTTCTGCGTCGACGCGGTGATGCAATGCGTGACTAGAGATCACGGTGAAGTGCAGATACAACCATCACTACAATACTCCGCGGTCATGCGAACAGCAGAGTTCGTGCAAATGTGCGTGACGAGACGGCGCTGCAACGCCGACAGACCCGTCGTGAGGAAGACGTAGCTGTGCTGCTCTCTGCACTTCTTCTCCAGCCGCAGCGTCTTCGTCCGATTCTTCGTGGGAGAAGGGGGAATGACCTCTCCGGTGCGCATCTGCACGAACTTTGTCGGGGACAGAGGCTGACTCAGCTAGTGATCAGTAGGAACGAGGAAATGAACCGTCAGCGCGTCGTCAGGAGACTCGAGAAGAACCCGGTAGTCCCTCACGATCCGGTCCATACTGGGTGCGGACTGCAAGCAGTGAGCGTCAAACTCGGATTTGCACACTGGACAGCGATGCCCGTTGTTCACGTAGTATTCGATGCACTCTCTAGCCATAAAATGGAAGGTAGAGACGCGATACCTGCAGAAGTAGTGATTACACGGCAATCGCGTCGTTTCCCGCAACAGCGACAAGCTACGCCCTCATTCACTCCGTATTCAATCGACCAGATGGGACACAGCAGTTCCTTGCCAAAGCTATTCAAGGCTTCGGCATAGCGGAGGAGCGCCTTTCGATCCTCTTTCTTCATCGCTGGATTCTCCGAGACACCCCTTGCCTAGTGCCAGTCGCGTGCTCAAAGAAACAGTGTGGCAATTAGTGCGTCACCTTCACTCTGTAGGTCTTGAACTCCATGGGAGTCAGCGTGACCGTGGCTCCCTCGTCCTTCGTCTCCTTCACCTCCTGCTTCATCGCAGGGTTGATGTCCCACTTCATTCTCTCCTTCTCGATCTGCTCGCGCGAGAACATGCCGGACAGTCCGTACTCCTTCATTTCCGTCACCTTGAAGGCGTCGAGGTAGTCGTTCACGTCGAAGGACACCTCCGTCGCCAGCTCCGTGTCCTCGCCCAGAGTGTAAAGATGGTGGAAGCGCAACAGGTAGTCGTTGTCCGCGAGCTGGTTCACCTGGAAGTTCATCAGCTGCACGTTCTCGGGCAGGTCCTTCTTCAGCAGGGAGAACTGGCTCTTCGCCACTCTCTTCTCGCTCACGAAGAAGAAGCTCACGGGCGCGTGGTTCAGCATCACGTCGAGACGCTTGTGCAGCGGCGCCGCCTTCTTCTTGTCGCCCAGGTGCAGCCACATCGTCTGCTGGTAGTGGTCGTTCTCCGTCAGCGGCTCGTCCACGCCGAACCAGTCGTCGCCGCGCGTGCGGCGCTTCAGCATCACCTCCAGCGCGCCGTCCACGACAGACGCGACGCCGTGCGCGCGGTCCACCACGATGCTCAGACGCAGGCCGTGCTGCTCAGACTCCATCCACACGCGGTTGGAGATGGGGTAGTAGTTGGCGGACACGGGCATCACGCTGTCCTCGCGGTACACACGCTTGATGTCCTCCAGACCGTTGCCGTCCGTGTAGATCACGCGGCCGTTCTTCAGGTACGGCGTCTCGAAGCGCGTGATGATCTCGCGACCGTCGTCCGTGGGGCCCATGTCGTGCACGATCTCCATCACGCGTCCCATGTTGCCCGCCGTGCGGTACAGACGAATCACCTCCTGGTAGCCCTCGCGGTACACGATGCGCGCCTCCTCCACCAGCGGACCCTTCACCACCGACAGCTCCGCCTTCTCCGCCACCGCGTCAGGCTCGTTGCGCGCGGGGATGAACGAGTACGCGCCCGAGCTGCGTCCGCTGTTGAAGCGGCCCTCGTACTGGTACAGCTTGTCGCTGAAGGGGATCTTGCGTCCGAACTGCTTCAGCTCCACCGCCGTCAGCAGACCGTTCTCGAAGGACAGCGCGTAGTCGTCGTTCTCGATGAAGTCGTCGCGCGTGACGCCGCCGCGCGGCAGGCTCATCGCGCTCATGCGAGGCGAGAAGTAGATGGTGTTGAAGCCCAGCGCGGGCACCTCCACCTCCACGTACACCACGTGCGTGCCGTTCGCGCGCTCCACCGACCACGACGGAATGTCGTTGATCTGGAAGGGCAGCGCCGCGCCCTGCGCGTCCACCACCTCCAGCGAGCCCACGGGGATGACCGCGCGGATGATGGTCTTCAGCGCCTGCGCCTGGTCGTTCACCAGCACCACGCCCATCATCTTGTCCTTGCCCATTTCCTCCCACTTCAGCGTGAAGTTGTGGTTGAGGTTCACGTCCAGAATGGTGCCCAGAACCGCGGACGTCGCCTCGTTGGCGAAGAACGACCCGTCCTCCATCTGCACCGTGTAGTCGTCCGCCACCGCCTGCTTCTCCGTGCCCGTGATGGCGTCGTGGTGCTGGAACTCGCCCTGCGCCTTGCGCAGCTTCATCACCTTCTCGAACACCGCCTTCGTGTCGACGGGCAGCTCGTACACCTTCGCGAGAGAGAGATAGAGTTCAGCAGCGGCCAGCTCGTTCATCGTGCGGCGGTTGATGCCCTTGGTGCGGCCACGACTCGTGTAGTAGCCCACCCAGTAGGCGTCGGCGTCCGAAGCGTAGGGCATGAAGTCGCCCTCGTACACGTCCCACTGCTTCTTGTGCTGGTGCA
>JANPWJ010001187.1:0-30453 GCA_027406325.1 Blastocystis sp. subtype 2
TCGATAAGCGCTGCATTCTAGCTTGTTCTGTCCACTTTCAAGACGGGCAGAAATCAGGACTTTTTGGACAACTGAGGGATATCCTCCGTTTTTGCGATCCGAATCGGTTTTTGAACGCTGCGGCGCCGAACTGTTTGCCAACGCCTCCGATGAGCAGCGACGGGGAAAAGTGGAGCGAGCACTTCGTTTACGCCTTTTCTCCGCAGTGGGACAGCTGGAAGTGTGTCTGTCGCTACTGCGGCGTGCCCGTGGAAATCAAGAAGTCGGCGCTGATGAATCACTTAGCACAGTGCCCTGTCTTCAATTCCGTTATGTTTCGTGCTATTTATGATGCGTAGTCGAAGGAGGATAAGGCGAAACAGCGGAGGGAGAAGCAGAACGCGAGTATGCCGGATGATGCTTTCATGTACCCTGAGGACGATCTTTGTTGTTCACGTTTGCGGCCTTGACGTGTAGTTCCACTCCACAAATTGCGGATGGGAGTAGTCGCTGACAGCGTCACCGACAGCGACGTGGAGTACTACATCACTTCGGGCATGCTTCATCTGTCTGTGTGATTCTGTAGCAGAGTCTACCTTTCTTTTCTCTCTCACATCCTTCTGCACGGCGGACTGTGCTCGTTGTATTCCCGCCATCCGCGATACGTTTAAACTGCCGTTATCTCGGGTGTATTCGAAGTAGCGTGAGGCAGTCCTCTTCACTCTAGTTGCGACGACATGTTATCGTGTGAGATGAACCGAAGAGACTCGCTTGACTGCCAGTGTCTCTTGGTCCTCTCCAGTGTCAATGCGCGGTATCAGTTTCTGATGGACGCCATCAACGTGATCAATGCGCTCTCGCCTCACCTCTAGAAGGGTTTCAGTATTCTCTGTTCTTCGCCTTTGTGTCTGACGGAAGCAGAAGCGGTCATGCTCTGCAAGGCGTCTCTTCTCCAGGGCACCACCTTTCACACCATCAACCCGCTTCGCTTTTACGGAATGGTTCAAATCGTACCGATCGCCTACGCCCCTCACACCCAGGCGCGACTGCTCGTGCAGTCCTACTGTCTCGGCGAGATCACGCAGGTTATGATTGACTTTCTCGCCTTCGACCCGCCGCAGGACGATCAGTGCTTCGCCTCCGGCGTGTCGAACTGCACCTCCAAGCTCGGGATTCCAGCCTACGAGGTGCTGAAGTTCGTCGTCGCCAAGCCGGTGTACCGTCTGATGGCGTGTCTGTCGTCTGGGTCCTCTGGGTCCTCTGGATCCTCTGGGCCGAGCGTGCTGGACGACAGCGCGTACATCCGGCTCGAGCTGGAGGGCGGGTGTGTTGCCACGATGAACCTGTCGACGCAGTCCGCGCTGCACGCGAACGACTTCGTGTTGCGTGTGGTGGGGAGCTGTGGGGAGCTGGAGTGGACGAGTCAGCGATGCAACGTGCGTGGTGGAGAGGGGCGTGAGGAGTAGGAGCTGCGCGTTCACTTCTCGGATGGGAAGAAGGAGGTGCTGACGCCCAGTACGGAGTCCTTTCAGGGCATTTCCGTGCGCTCGTTTTTCAAGGGAGCGTGCGGTACCCAGGGCTATTTGGACGCGTTGCAGAACATGTTTCATTGCTTCTACACCTCCGTCTCCGTGTTGAACCAAGAGGACTCCTTTTTGCCCGTTTGAGTGGGTGGCGTGGGTTAGTCGTAGGTGACGATGCGAGAAGCCATGGAGAGCATGCTCTTCCTCTCAACGTGTCTGACGAGCAACAATCACTTGAATAGCTGGATCGAAATGGTGGTTCCAGAATTGTAATCTTGCGGCTTTGTTCAACTCGCTTTCCTCCATTCAACACACCCTTTCCTCCACTCAATACGCCTTTCTTCTGCCCAACAAACACACCATTGCTTCTTTTCATTATCTAAAACACCCACTTTCTGGTCCTCGATCTGTGCATTGTTTATCACGACCTCGACATCGTCCTTCGTCTCAGGAATGATCGACTCATCGTAGTTGCTGCTCTCCGGAATCATCTGCACCACCGGCTTCTCGCCCTCCTTCTCGGGCGCCACCTCATAGTGCGCTCCCGCGCCGCCCGCCAACAACAACTGCTGGTGGTGCTTGTACGGGTTCATCATCTCCACGGAGAAGATGCACACGCCCTCCAGCGAGCGCAGCGCGTTGTCGATCTTGTCCTTGTTGGTGAAGATGTCGTCCAGCGTCGCGTTCTGCGGAGGACACACGCGCACGATCGTCTGTCTACGCGTGAGACGCCAGCGCGAGCGCCGACATGAAGGAACCCGATCGGCGCGCGAGGATCTCCTCGATCTTGAAGTCGTCGCTCTTGACGTTGTTCACCGCGGTTATGATCTTCAGACGCGTCTTGTCGTCCACGCCAAGCTACGCCTCACCCACTCCTCTCTGCCCCACGTCCAACGCTTCTCTCATGGCGTCGCGGCAGATGTCGTAGCCCGCCTTCAGAATCGTGTAGCCCACCATCGCACCACCGATGGGGTCCAGCCACGGAGCGCCGATATACTACACCTCACACCTCCTCCCATCGCCCACGCGACCGCACAAGCCAGCCAGCGCCACGATCGACGACAGCGCGTCTGCGCGGTGGTGGAGCGCGTTGGCGTACAGCACGTTGCTGTCGTACTTCTTCGCGAGACGGTTCGACCACTAGCACTGAGACCGCCACACATCGCCTACAGCGTAGATCCAGAACTTGATGAAGATCGTGCCAGCCACCGTGCCCACGCCGATCGCGTTGAGGAGGAAGTAGTACTTCGGATCATTCACGAGACTGGTGTGAGCGATGGCGGCCACTTCTGCGGAAGCGGCGCCGGCCTCCAGAACGGAAGGATCGATCACGGGAGGATGAATCATCGCCATGAACAGTTCGTACGCGTGGACGAACACAGCTCCTGCGGTGCCGATGAGAACGCCGCCGACGGCCAAGCAAGACAGCTAGGAGTGAGTACGGGGGAAAAAGAGAACCGTTTCGATCTTGCCGTAACCGAATATCCATTTCTTGTTCGGAGGTCTTCTACATATGCTGACGCAAGCCAGGGTGACAAGATCCACAACCATGGAAGAGAGCGAATGGGCAGCATCGGCGATGATTGAAGTGGAATTCAGGAGCCACCCCACGCCGCCCTTCACCGTGGTCATGAAGACGTCAACGCCCAAGCTCCATTCAGCGATCTTCTGTGACTCCCTCTGCTGCTCCAGTTCTCTTTGCGATATGTTCTGCTTCTTGCCGTTGTGCTTGAAGCGAGCAACTCCGTTCTAGCCAATAACCCAGCGAGAGAAGGACTACCATGGCAAACGGATCGAGTGGCGAAAAACTGGTCGGGACGTAGTACTGACATGCAGCGTAGCGGGGATTGCGGCCCGACAGACTGCACAGATTGCGAGTTACGTTGGGAGTACAACGACGACCGAAGTTTGCTGCCACTCTGCCAACGTTTCTCAACACGAAGTACTCAGTTCGTAGCATTCTTCTGAAAAGAGGTAGAAGCGTACCGAAGGTGGAACTCCAGTTTTCCGCCCGATTTCGTCCACTCGTTTTCAAATACGGGGGCATTTTTCTCGAGAACGGCTGCGTGGTCGAGAGCGTGACAGGTAATGAGCGACTCGTCCCAGGAGCACATTGCTGTTGCCGTGCGCGTGAGACCGTTGAATGCGCGGGAAGTGAGTTCTGCGGGGAGAGGGTTATTGTCCGTAGATCAATCAGGGCGACCGTTCGTGCTGGAAGTGCAACCCGGATTTGAACTGCTTGCACCAAGTGGACGAAAAGGGGTCGCTGATTCCCAATTCTGTGTACACCTACGGTACCGCTGTATTGTGCGTTGACGGTTATGCATAGATTGCGTGTTTGGACCCGAGGACAACACGGAGCGCGTGTATGAGGGAGTTGGGAAGCGGATTGTAGACAGTTTCATGCAAGGAATCAACGGTACGCAGTGTGTATAACAGTATCAGCCGCATAGGAACCATATTTGCTTACGGCCAGACATCTTCGGGCAAGACGTACACGATGCACGGAGACGAGAGTTCCCCCGGACTGCTCTACTTGGCTTCGCGGGATATTTTCACATACATGGCGCAGACGACGTCAAGGGAGTTCATTCTTCGCGCTTCTTACGTGGAGATCTACAAGGAGGAGGTGAAGGATCTCCTGGACCCCTCCACGCCGACGCTGCGGATTCGAGAGAGCTATGAGCGCGGCGTCTACGTGGAGTCAAAAGAAGAGGTGATTCACAACTACGACGAGATTCTGAACGTTTGTCATTGCTTCGGTAATCACCGCATAGCTGCTCCGCGTAGGCGAGAAGAATCGTCACGTGGGCGTGACCAACATGAATCAGCAATCGTCTCGCTCTCACACCATATTCAAGATTGTCTGCGAAAGTCGGCTTCGTGACGACGCCCTTTCCGAAGCCAGCGACCCCGGCGGTGTGCTCGTCGGACAACTTTCCCTCGTCGATTTGGCGGGCTCCGAATCCGTGCGCTTCACCAACGCCACGGGCGAAATGCTGGACGAGGCACGAAAGATCAACCTCTCCTTGTCCGTCCTGTCGCGCGTGATCTCGTCGCTGGCGTCGAAGTCCGAGAACAGCCACGTTTCATACCGCGACTCCAAGCTGACGCGCATCCTGCAGTCTTCGCTGGACGGAAACGCGCGAACCGCGGTTATCGCGTGCGTCACGCCGTCCTCTTCCTTTTGCGTGAGTGGTCGTTTCGTTCGGTGACGCGCTAGTACGAGACGATCAGCACGCTGAAGTTTGCGCAGCGCGCGAAGAGCATCCACACGTCCGCGAAGGTGAACGAGCTGTTGGACGACAAGGGCGTGATTCGGAAGCTGCGGAAGGAGATCGAGGCGCTGAAGAAGCAGTTGGAGGGCGCGGGAACGCAGGGCGCCGAGGCGGGCGGGCTGAGTGGCGAGCAGTACCGCGAGATCCAGCGCGAAGTGGACCGTCTGACGGAGGAGGTGAAGAACCGAGACGCCCTGTTGCAGCAGCGCGAGGAGGCGGAGCGTGGCATGAAGGAGGAGCTGACGCAGGCGCAGGTGCACGAGAAGGAGCTGCAGAGCCGTCTGACGGACGCGTTGCGACGCATCGAGGAGAAGCAGACGGAGACGACGGCGATGCGCGAAGAGTGCAGCGTGAAGGACCGACACATCGAGGAGCTGAACGCCACGCTGCTGCCCGTTCAGTGCGAGTGGTGATGTGCGATGACTCGTAGAGAGGAGCTGACCGGGCTGCGCGAGCGCGACGAGGACTGGTTGGCGCAGTGGAGGGAGTTCGCGCTGGTGAAGGAGGAGAGCATGACGGAGGCGCTGAAAAGCGTTCTTGCGCGAGTCCACGAACTACATGAGGAGAAGGAGGGTCTGAGCGAGCAGCTGAAGCAAGCCGTGGCGTCGCAGAATGAACTGGCGCAGGCGCGAGCGACGCTGAAGAGGCTGGAGGAGGAGTGCACGCGCGTGATCGGCGAGCGGGACAAGACGGAGCGCGAGCGCGACGAGCTGAGCGTGAAGGTGGCGGAGATGAAGGACACGATGGAGAGCGTTCTGCACAGCGTGGAGGGCCTGTTCGACACAGAGCGGAGCGAGCGCTTCAAGGTGGAGGAGCTGAACCGGACGGTCGAAGCGATTACGCAGGAGCGCGACGCGCTGCAGGCGTCGATGGCGAGCCAGAGCTCCATCAACAAGGCGCTCCACGCGCAGTCCAGCCTGATGGAGCAGAAGCAGCGGTCGATGAAGCACCAGTGGTCGTCGGAGGTGTCGCAGCTGCGCAAGGCGAAGGACGAGCTGAGCAAGCGACTGGGCGCTGCGGTCGCGGAGGAGAAGCGCCTTCGCACGCTGCTGATGGAGAAGGAGGCGAACTTGCAGTCGTCGTCGCAGTGCATCCAGCAGATGACGCTGGAGCTGCACACGCTGCAGGCAGTGATCGCGTCGAACGACGATGCGATCGACGAGCTGGAGGCGTGCGAGGTGGTGAGCAACGACGATATGAACATGCTGCGAACGCTGATCATTCGTCAGAAGCACGACTTGATGAAGAGCGAGAAGGAGATGAAGGAGATGAAGGTGCTGAACGAGGAGCTGATGAAGAACGTGGAGGGGAAGGAGCGCGAGCTGAGTCAGATGGAGTGCGAGTTGAACGAGAAGAGGGAGTCGTTTGAGAAGAAGGTGAGCAAGGTGAAGAAGGAGAATGAAGGGTTGAAAAGGCAGAATGAAGGACTGAAGAAGGAGAATGAAGAGTTGAAGAGCGAAGTGGAGAAGGCCAAGAAGGAAGCAGAACAAACAAGGAAGGAAGCGGAGGAGGCGAAACGAAGGGCGGAGCAAGCGAAACAAGAACTGGACAAACGAACCACTCTGCAAGGAAACGAGGCGTTCGGCAACCCTCTCCTTTCCTCCGTGGAGAACGACACACCATCCACCATGAGCGAGTCCGTCCTCCAGGAGGGTCGAGACACCGTGGCAGCACTGCGGGAAGAGAACGCGCGTCTCCAGAACGAGTTCGCCGAGTCGCAGGACCGCATCGCGAGACTTCAGCAGACGATTCGCTCCAAGTACGCGGAGTACAAGGAGATGAAGGACACGGTGGCGGAGGCGCGAGAGCTGGCGGCGCGGCTGGGCAACGATTTCGACAAGCTGAAGAAGAAGTACGCCACGGCGAAGAGTCGGATCGCGCACTTGGAGAAGAGCAAGCTGAGCACCACGGAGATGGAGAAGATCAAGCAGCTGCTGAAGACGAAGGAGGCGATGCGGGAAGAGTGCCAGGGGCTGCGGTTCGAGTCGAAGCAGCTGCAGGAGCAGGTGGACTCGATGAAGGAAGAGATGACGAGTTGGGGGCTGGGAGTGTGTGTGAGGTGTAGAGATAAAGAGCGAGTTGAATGAGTCCACGCGGATTCTGCGCGAGAAGGATCTGAAGATCGACGAGCTGCAGTCAGATTTGAAGGAGGCGCAGAATTCGACGAGTTCTGTGTACGGAAACCAGTTCCTGGAGAATGAGAACGTGATGCTGAGCATGAAGGTGAACGAGCTGCAGCAACAGCTTGCTGAGGCGAACAACAAGATCAGGCGGAAACTGGAGTCTCCGAGAAAGAACCGACGAAGAGAAGAGCCAGCGCGTCAGGTGCAGTCTCCCATTAAGCGGAGCAAGGTGTCGGAGTTTGACATCGACGACCCCACAAAGTGTAACACACAATGCCCTGTTTGTTGGACTCGCGATTGTGTCAGAATCGCTAACCAGCTGCGTCATTCCTCCGCTACCCCAATCACACCCACATCCTTTTCGTGGCATCCGTTATGGACAACGATGACACGCTGCAGTGATTGGGATAGCCCAACAATTCCAGTATTTAGAAAGCACCACTCCGTGGGCGCACACTCTCCCAAATCGGTCCTATTTCCGCCACGCTCTTCTTGGTTTTCCTCAAAGAACCATCCGAATTCAGCCATGAATGACATTTGCGATTCGACATGGTATTTGGAGATCATGAAACACAAGGGCAGTCCGGACAAATACAAATCCGAGGATTGTAGCGTTTTGGAGGCCTTGAAGGAAATCATCTGCTCCAAAAAGGGAGACATGGAGTACCACCCCTCTTCCGTCGAGTTCTTTTCGTGCATCATGTCCACTCTCGCTGGAAGCGGGGAGCACTGTCGCAGCGTAATTCATCTGCCATTCGAGTTATGTTTTAGCTCTTCTATTTGCTCCAACTCGTGCTTCCCGACGTTTCGGACAACGTGAAGCGACTGAAGTGCAACGACTGCTTGGATATATTGATGAACGTCTACAAAACCCACAAGGATGACATGGAGCCGTCTGCGATCCGCTCCCTCTCCTCCTGTCTGGCGGAGATCCTGCTCGTGCAGGAAGCGAACACGGAGCTGTGGGAATCCGGAATCGTGAAGCGCGCGTTTTCTCTCCTCCTCAGCTTCTGCATGCAGGACAACGGCAAGGTTCGCCACCACGTCCAGGACGAGATCATGCGACTGCTCCAGTTCCACTACGAGCGCAGCTTCCCCGTGTCTTCCCGCCAGGTGATTCGCCAGCTGGACATTCTGTGCAAGTCCTTCAACGAGGACGACTTCCACGACGTGATCAACTTCCTCGTGTTCATCACCAAGTCGTGCTTGATTCTCCACGGCGACGTCTACCCAAATCTCTTCTCCCTCCTCCTGAAGGTACTCGTCCCCTCCTCTCTTCACCGTAGATCCGTCAGCACCGCTGCACGCTCGTCGACTACCGCACGCTCCGTCCCATCGAGGTCATTCTGGACAGCGACCGTTTCGTCGACGACGCCGTCATCGATTCAACCTTCCAGGCGCTCCAGGCGCTCGCGCCCCAAGTCACCGATAACGAGAAGGACGTGGCGGAGTACTACATCGTGCTTCTCCAGATCTCCCGCCACTACCTCCAGCAGCAGCATGAGCACGGCGAGGAACTCTTCGTCGCCACCACACGCAAGGTGCTGGAGTGCTTCGCCTCCGCCAACGCCGCGCTGCACAAGACGCTGTCCATTTACCTCATCTCCTTCTACGCCAGCCTGTCCTCGATCGTGAGTCATCCATCCCCTGCTGACGCATAGACGGTGTCGGTGGCGACGGCGCAGCAGATCGTCCAGCTGTACCTGGACACGCTGCAGTTCAAGTACCAGCACGCCTGGACGTACATCCTGCCCTCTCTCTCCGCCATGACCAAATTCCTGGGGTATTTGTACCCCGATTTGTTCAGCACGCTTCTCCAGCAGCTCGTGGCGATCTTCGACTCCTCAGTGCGCGGCGACGCGTCGTAGGCCCCACACCCTCCTCTCACGACTAGCTTTGAGGTGATTCTGACGAAGACGCTGGGGTACTGCATGGAGGCGGTGGGCGTGGAGCACTTCATGCACGCGCTGGATATGGTGGTAGGGACAGCGAGGGAGAGTCAGTCGCAGGATCCGCGCACACACCTCCCGCTGGAGAGCCATTACTTCCTCTTCGAGCTGATCTCGGACCACGCGAAGCACACGCACTCGTCGCTCTCGTTCTTCTTCAAGGAGTTGTTTCCTTCTCCACGTCTCACGGAGTAGAATCCTCCCCATCGCGAAGGCGTGCCACAGCGCCGAACAGCGCGCCGCGAACCCGCTCCAGAAGCGCCGCTTCCACTCGTACGTGCTCGACCTCTGGGGCCTGTTCGCCTCGTTCTGCGTCTGCGCCGACGACTGCGCGACCGCCGTACCAGCGTACTGCTCCAGCATCATCGGCGCGATGACGGACAAGACGTACCCCGAGCTGAGCATCATCGTGTGCAAGGGCCTGACGCTGCTGATCCGCAGCAACCAGCTGGCGCTGGAGGAGAAGCACGAGGAGAAGGAGGAGAAGGAGGAGGACGAGGAGGAGGACAGCGAATCGATGATGAGCGAGGAGGAGGGCAAGACCACGGCGGACGACGCTGAAGACGAGATGGTATGTTTGGCGTGTGGATGTGAGTGTAGCTTCCCTTCCTCTCCATTCTCGAGACCACGCGCTCGCCGCGCATCCAGCGCGACATCGCCCAACAGAACATCGCCGTGCTCCAGCAACTCTGCGAGAACCTCCTCCTGACGCTTCTCGCGCTGTACGAGCAGTGGCACGGCGACTTCTCCGAGGAGATCCCGCGCTACTCCGGCATCGGCAAGGGCGGCGACATCACCAACGTGCAGGTGATTCGCTGTGCGATCGAGACCGTGTTCAGCATCAGCGCGCCCGACCTGGTGTCCAAGATGCTGAACCAGGTGCTCAGCAAGCTGCTGATGGCGTTCACCAACGACGATCCCGCCAACACGGAGCGCTGTGTGGGCCAGAGCATCATCCTCACGGGTCTGCTGTCGACGGTCATTCAGTACGTGAAGGACGAGGGTGCGTGTGGGTGTGTGACATGACGGCTAGAAATCTCGATTATTCTTCGCTGCATCCGTCCCCACCTCTCCGATGACACGGTACCCGTCCTGCAGAAGCGCGTGTATTTCTGCCTCCTCCGCATCTGCCATTACCACTCGGCGTTCATCGTGGACTCCATGCTGAACGAGCTGTCGTCGCTTCTCATGGAATCGATCCTCTCTCTCAACGTGGTGAGCAAGCGATACCGACTCAAGTGTCTCTTCTACATCTGCAAGGCGCTCTCGCCGCAGAACCCTCGTCACATCCAGTTCTGCATGTCCGTTCTCCCTGAGGTGATTCTCTGCCTCAAGGACGCCTCCAAGAAGGTGCGCTCCACCTGCTACGAGCTGGTGATTCTCTTCGCGGAGCTCATGCACTCCTCCTCCGTCTCCTACGAACTCCCCGACCACACACAGGCGCAGGCGTCGTTGGATCAGCTGCTTGTGACGCTCACGACCTGCCTGGTGTCGGACAACGCGCACATGCAAGCCGCCGCGCTTCTTAGCATCTCGTGCGTCATCAACCACTTTCGCGAGCTGTCGGAGCTGCGCGCGACGGAGCTGCAGGTGCTGCAGCTCGTGTACAGCCTGATCAAGGAGGAGAACCGCGAGCTGGTGAAGAGCTGTCTGAAGTACATCCACAAGTGCGTGCGCGTGCTGGGCGACGATGACCTGATGCAGGAGAAGGAGCGCATGGTGCACGCGATCATGGTGGACTGCGGAGGCAACAAGAGCCGCTATCGCGCGCGCGTACGTCGTGTGTCACTCGCTTGAGCGTAGATCAAAGCCATCCTGGAGTCGCTGATCAAACGTGTCGGCGAAGACGAGGTGAAGTCGTTGATCCCCGAGGAGGATCTCCCCCTTCTGACCGCGATCGCGAAGGCGGAGCGCAAGAAGCAGAGCGCGAGAGTGGTGGCGTGTCGTGACGGTGATGCGTAGAAGAAGGACGAGGAGGGCGAGGACCGTCGCACGCTCACGCAGCGCAAGCGGTGGATCCACGAAGGCGAGGACCCGATTGATTTGCTGAACGTGCAGGACGTGGCGAAGGGAATCAGCAGTCGGAGAGAGGAGGAGAGCGACGACGAGGAGGTGGGGGAGGAGAAGGCGAGTGAGGAATAGGTGGAGATGGACGAAGAAGGCCGAATTGTTGTCAGAGAGGAGGAGACGGAAAACAGGTCGAAACGAGACAAGCGAGCGGCGCCTTCGGAGTTGGCGGAGGAGGAGGAGGAGACGGAGAAGAAGAGTCCGAAGGAGAGGAAGATCCGTCGCATTCGCAGAGACGACAGCGGAGAGCAGGACGGCTCGCGATTCCGATCGACAAAGGCAAAGGGCGACATGAAGAAGGGGAACATCCAGCCGTACGCCTACATTCGTTTAGACTCCAGGATGCTTAGCAAGAAGAAGCAGAACCAGTCGCTGGGGAAGTTCAACAATCTGATTGGTGCCGCCAAGAAGGGCGCACGCGAAGGATCTGCAAAGAGAAGAAAGCAGAATTGATCGTCATCGAGTTTCTTTGCGGTGTTTGTTCCATTCTTCTTTTCAAGAGTGACAGGTTTCGGCAATGGACAGCAATTTGACATCGGGAGATCCCTACTTTTACGCACAGAGGTGATATGCCGTGTTCCGTTGTGAGGAGTAGGACCTTTGACAAACGGCTGAAGGAAACGAAGGATCTGTTTGAGAAATGGAAGCAGCTGACGGACACGAAGAATCAGGATGTGTCGAGCGACCAACTGCGACAGTACACAAGAGGTGCCGATTTCGTCCAGTGCTGTCAACACTAGATTTGCTGGCTCATTTGGACGAGATGGAGAACTTGATTTCCGAGCTGACGCGTTGCATGGGCATTATCGAGAAGAACCACGATCCTTCTCGCTTCAAGGGCATCGATGGAGTGCGGCTCGTCGTTGTTGGTTATCGGTAGGAAGAAATGGAGCGAAGACGCAAGTACTTGGATGACATCAAGCTCATTGTCCACTCCATTCGCGACAACATGCGCAAGCAGCGGTTGACGATTCGCCGAGAACAGAAAGCGATGCGACAGGACTTGCTGGACACCAATCCGCAGGAGGAGAGTCAGGAACGCCTCGCCGAGCAGGGGCGGCGCTACATTAAGGAAGTGCGTTTGCAATTAGGTGCGTGACGTGTAGCAGCTCGTGAAGGAGCAGGAAGAGATGATTGACCAGATCAGCTCCGGCGTGCAGCGACTGAACGACATGGCGCACACGATCCAGGACGAAATCCAGGAGCACGACCGACTAATCGACACCGTGGAAATGCACGTCGATGTTGCGCAGACGAAGATGGAGCACAACAGAAGACAAGTGGAGCGGATCCTGCAAACGAATAGCACGTGATTGGAAAGCGAGTGACGCCTAGACTGGTGTGAAATCAAGACGATCATCGTCCTCTTCCTGTTCGCCGTTTTTTATGTGTTCTATACCCTATTTCTGTGACTCTCTTTTCAACAAACACGCTATACACATACAATATGGTTTCCCTGGTAATTGCCTCCATTTCCGCCCTGCTGCTGATTCGGAGCATTTCCGTGATTCATTCGCGCCTTCGCCTGGCCCACTGAGTTCGGAAAGGACATGTGGCCCTGCATGTTCTGCGAGTTGCGGTACATCATCACATTCATCGGAGCCGTCGCCACGTTCCGCTGGTGACTCACGTCGCTGTTGTAGCTCTGCATCGGAACCTACCTCTCACGCTCGCCACGCACACTCACCTCCGTCACCGTGTTGTTCACCACCACATTGCTCTGACCCCCGTCCTTCCGCGAGTAGTTCGACAGCTGTGGGAACGGTTTCGGGTTGCGAAGCTGCTGCTTCTGCGTTGTGAGGTAGTGCTGCAGGAACCGCATGTTGCTCCGCGCGAACTGCGGCGCCGACGTGTAGTACGCGTGCGGTTGTCGCGAGGGCATGGTTCGCGCCACGCGACGCACCGACGACTCCGCCAGTTTCTGCATCTTCAACACAGGAGGCATTTCTTCGGGCGGCGGCGCCTCGGCCTCTCTCTTCTCCGAGGACTTCAGCTCCTTCACCCACTCCACGAACGGTGGCGCGTGATGCACTGCCAACTCCTCCACCGGTTTCACCTCCTCCGGCACTGGCTCCACCTCCTTCTCTCGCGTGAGCAGCGGGCGCGTCACGCTCTCGCTCGGCGCCAACTCATCGCAACAGATATCCGCCAACTCGTTCTCGTTCACCTTCTTCTCCTCCACGCCCTCCACCTCCACCGCCGGCACCACGAACGACAGCGAGTCCTTCCCCACGAGCGACCCGAACTCGCTGTTCTCCTTCGCCTCCAGCGGCAACTCCGCGAAGCCCAGCTCGCCGCCTCCGGGCGCTTCCCGCGGTTCTTCCTTCACCTCGGGAACCAGCTTCTCGTCCACCAGCCGCTGCGCGTCCGCCAACGCGCCCACGTACGGAATGATGATGCTTTCCCGCGGTTTGCGGTTGGGGTTGAGGAGGTGCTGGAACTTGGTCTCGTCGTCGAAGATGATCGTCGCCAGCGGCAGGCTCTCGATCGCCTTGCGTCTCAGCTCGATGATACCGGCGGGACGCGGGAGCGTGAGCGGTCGAATGGGGACGTGCCCGTACTGCGTCTTGGAGGAGGACTCGTTGGAGAGATCGACCGAGGACTGACACACCACGGGGTTGGTGCGCAGCGAGCCCTTCGCGATGGTGTTCTTGAACGGCGTGGTGGGCGGGTCGGGACGGAGGTAGCGACGGAGAACGTGCATGCGATCGGACTCCACGGCCACGAACGCACTGTCGCGTTCCTTCAGCTTCGCCTCGACAGCAGGCGACAGCGGGCAGGCGTCGAACAGCGCCGATCGCACGTTCTTGGCCTTCACGGCGTCGAACAGCGACCGCAGCGGCGTCGCGGACTTCTTCTCTTCCCGCTCGCTCTCCACAAACGCGTTCTTCTGCTTGGAGAGCGAGCACTGCGGGATCAGCAGGTAGTGCGCCTCGCGCGGGATCGACGCCACCAGCGTGCTCTGGTTCCGCTCCAGAAAGTTCCAGCGCATCGAGCAGTCGCGTCGCAGCCTCGCGCGGTAGTTGAGCTCCTCCAGCAGGAACACGGAGCAGATGAACGCCCAGCCCGCGCCGAACTGCAGGATCAGCGCGAACAGCATCTCGTCCTCCTTCTTCGACCAGATGAACGCGTGGTTGAGGCGGCGGTGGATGTGCGTGCCGATCGACCCGGGCTTCGTCTTCTCCTCCGTCTCCACGCCGTCGCGCTGGCGCTTCCGGTTGCGCTTGTTCTTCGTGTTCTCCGACAGGTCGCTCGTCTTGGAGACGTAGAAGGAGAGGTTGAACGCTGCGGGAGTGTTCAGCTTGTCCGACGGCAGCGTGAATCGGTTCTTCTCCAGGTCGGGCGTGCCGTACAGGAAGGAGTCCAACTCGCAGTCCGCCGAGTTGTTGTATTCGGCGGTCATCGTCGCCGCCCACGCCGCCAGCATGCGCTCCACGCCCGTGTACTCCGTGTTGACGGCGGCGATGGAGAAGTCGGCGGAAGAAATGCTCGTCAGCCCCATCGGATTCAGCGCGAACTCGCTCGAGGAGTCGGTGCGCAGCGGCATCGAGGGGCCCAAGGATTTGACCATGTCCCACTCGTTCACGTGGTTCCACACGACCTGCGTCGGGTAGGGCACGAGCTGTTCGGACTCCGTGGGAGGGACAGGGAATGTGGGAATGGACGCGCGACTCAGCACCGTGGGAGGAGACAGCAGGAACTGGAGCGCCTCGGGATCCAGCGGCGTGTCGTCTCGCGGCGGCGTGATATCGTCGGGGTACCGTTTGACGATGGAGAAACAATAGGCGAGCACGGGAATGCTCTTGAACACAGACTGCAGTCTCAGCTCCTGCTTGATCTCGCGGTCCTGAGGCGTCTCGTTGGAGATGTCGACGATGAGCGGGGAAGAGGCGCGGAGAGACGGGTAATCTACGCGTGGGGGCCACAACAAATCGGTACTCTCGTTGTCTCTCCACAAGAAGTCGTTGCTCTGGTGGTACGCCTCGAACGCGCTCCACTCGCTCTCTTTCCAAATCTCGAACAGCGACGTGCGACTCTCCTTCTTCTCCCGAACGCTACACCTCACCACGCACCCACTCGCTCACGTGTTCACGCCGAACAGAACGCGGATCGCTTCGGGCGTCGCGTTCTCTCTCTTCTTCTCGTTCTCGCTCTTCACGAAAGACAGCCGCGCCTCCAGGTCGTTCATCACCTCCACCACACTCGCGTGCGCGTTCGTCTTCGTCGCCAGCATGAACAGCACGTTCTGGTACACGCCGCGGCAGAACGGCGACTTCACCTTCTCGCAGATCAGCACGGACTCGACCACGGGAGCGGGGTAGTGGTGTTTGAAGTTCTCGCTGCAGTCGCAGGCGAACCGCGCCAGACACAGCAGGCCAATGCAGGCGCTCCCGCTGACGTTGAAGCGCGTCACGCTGCTGCTCTCCCAGAAGGAGAAGGGATTCGAATTCGTGGGGTTCCCCCTCAGCTCGACGAGATCCAGTCCCTGTCGCCGCAGCTCGCACGCGATCGCGTACATCATCTTTTCCGACTCCACAATCAGCAGCTGCTTCCGCCTCTTCCTCCGACCCTCACTCACCAGAGCCAGCACGTGCTTCAACCGACTGCTCAGCAGAGTCACGCCTGCGGGCGAGAGTCGTTCTCTGGAGGCGGGGCGGGGCAGTGCAGCGAGTTCCGAAAAACAGGCCGATTCTTGCCGTTCCTGTTCCGCAGAGAGCCACTTGTATTTGAAATCGGAGCCGGAGAGAACAGGAGAGGAGGTCACTGCCTTCGCCACGACCTGTGGGATCCCACCCATTTGAATGCACTTCGCAGGGACGCGGAGGAGCTCGTTTTGTCGGATCTGGTCCTGGACCAGCGAGCACTTCACCTCGTACATCGAGCAGCCGTAGCTCATGTTGCCCTGTATGGGCGTGCTCGCCAGCAGGATGTCCACCTCGCGCTGCTTGAGTCGGCGGGGCGCGTAGTACTGCACGTTCATCTGCGTGAAGAGGATCTGCTGGTACGGGGAGGAGACGGAGACGGACCAGAGCCACTTCGGCCAGGCGATGGTGATGGGCGGCAGAGCGCAGGGCTGGGGCGAGGGTAGGCAGGCGAAGAAGTCGAGTTGGTGGTGGAGAACGAGCATGGCTTCGAAGACGCTCTGCGAGGACGGCGTGGCGTCGAGTCGCTCCTCGAAGGCGTCGAGAAGTCCGTCACGTAACACCGCTTCGTTCTCGCTGAACGGGACGGTGTGTGCTTCGATGGAGAGCGAGAACTGCCCGCCTTCGCCGTTGTCCTTGGCGCTGCGCACCTGGCGCGTGGTGCTGTGCTTGGAGGAGGACGGCACGACGAACACGCCCGAGGCGATCAGTCCGGAGAGGTCCTCTCGCTCCGTGACGGCGGGCGCGAAGAGCAGAGGGAGGATCGACGAGGGAATCACCTTGGACGTGTCGTGGACCAGCACCGAGTGCGTGATGGGAATGGAGGGAAGAAGCGACGGCAGCGAGTGACTCACGGACACGAAGGCGAGCAGGCTGACGGGAGCCACGTCCAGCGGCAGCACTGTGTCCGGCGAAAAGATGAAAATGGCGCGCTTGCGACAGGCAACGGCGGTGTCTCTGGTGACAGTGACGATGTCGAAGTGGTTGAAGCGAGCGTGGAGGAGCGTGCTCACCAACGCGACCGCATCGTCTGGGGCGAAGACAACGCCGAACCCGCTGTCGCAGTACTGGAACACCTCGCAACTCTTCAGCAGGATCCGACTCCAGGACTGGTTGCTCTCGTTGATCTCGATGACCGCGGGAATGTGGCGCTTGAAGCAGGTCTGCACGTACGCATCCAGATTCTCCTTGGGTTGCGGGTACTTGCAGTCCTGCGATTCCTCGGGGACTTCGGAAGAGCAGGTCACGATGGACTGCTTCTCCTTCTCCTCTTCGAGCGATTGCGATGATGCGCCAAAGCCCTCCTTCTTCGCCTTCCGCACCTTCCCCCAAAAGTCGTCCACCATCGACGCCAGCAAATGACCGATCTTCTTGTGCTGCTCGACGAGAAGAACATCATTGGACCGCTTCTCTTGTTTCGGATAGATGTGTTGGTAGTAGAACGCCCTCGCCTCGTGTGCCAGCACGTACGCAGCGTTGATCTTCCACTTCCGCTCCTCGAGGAAATCGTTCGCAACGAGGAGCGACTCCTCCAGGAAATAGTCATACTGGCATTTGCGACGAATGGGCTCCGGAGACAGCGGGAAAGCGAGCATGGACTCGTCTCGCAGATCGCTCAATTCGGTCAGGATTTCCTTCCGTTTCATTTGCAACTTAGAGATCGTCGATTTGGTCGACTGGGAGTAGTGAACGCGACGGAGAGTGGAGGGGAGTTGGCGATACGTCGGGACAGAGGGCACCTTGTGCTGTCCGGCAGGCTTTGGGTTCACGGGAGGGGTGTTCACCTTTTCTTTCACACCGCTCAGGCGAATGCTGATTGTCAAAGGCCTGCTCCCCTGGGAAGCCACCAAACTCGGTGCATCCTCCTTGTTGATTCCTCCCTGCAACTTAGACGGCAAAGCCGCTCCATACCTTGACTCGAAAACGGGACAGTGCCGCGGATGCATATTCGCGAATAACCTCCTTCTCGTTCTCGTGCTCAAAACGCTCGCACAGACTAGGGAGTAAGGAGGGACGAAATAGAGAAGAACTCAAGGAAACGATTCACCTCTTGGCTATCGGATAGCCTCTTCGGGATAGGCGTGGTTTCAACTTCGCTCACACTCCCATCCATCAGGTTTGTTGAGATAAATTAAAAACTAATAGCCGTTCAGTGATTCCCTCAAGGCGGCTCTCATCAAGGAGAGACAACACAGACGAAAGGAGAGTCTGGATCATGGTATATGCACTCAGAACGCGTTCTAGATGAGACATGTTATCGGTAGGAACAAGGTGCGGGAAGAATTGGCTCCATCCCGATTGTCGGTTTTACCTCGATTCTGGTGTTCTAGTGACGATGACAACCCGTTCCACATCCTTGTTTCGACTCCTCGTTCTCCCGCCAACGTGCATCGTAATAGTGGGGATAGCACACAGAGCGACTCCCTGCACTCTTTTCACAACTGAAATTCGAATCGTTGATGTTGCGTCGTTGCCACCCCATCGGCCGTGTAGCATCGAAGCAACTCTTTCTGTGCGCGAGAAATGCCTCCTGTCGCTTCCTTTCTTCCGCTAACGAATCCGCAGCACTTTGCAAACTGAGTAATGCGTAGAGAAAAGAGTGGCTGCAGCGAATCCGCAACATCGGCATCTTTGCTCACATTGATGCGGGCAAAACGACTACCACGGAGAGAATGCTGTACTACGCTGGTGTCGTGAGAAAGCCGGGGAACGTGGACGACGGTGATACGGTAGCTCGCTCCCAACGCGCTTTACCCTAGGTTACTGACTTTCTGCAGGAAGAGCGCGATCGCGGCATCACCATCCAGAGTGCGGCCATTTCCTTTCCCTGGAAGAGCAGCATCATCAGTCTGATCGACACGCCGGGTCACGTCGACTTTTCGGTCGAGGTGGAACGTTGTCTGCGCGTGCTGGACGGAGGCATCGCAGTGCTCGACGGCGTCGCCGGCGTGGAAGCGCAGAGTATTCCTTCTCGGTTGTGTTAATCCAAGCGGAAACGGTGTGGGAGCAAGCCAATCGGTACAAGTTGCCGCGACTGCTGTACATCAACAAGCTGGACCGCGTTGGAGCCGACTTCGACAACGCGGTTGTGTTCGAGGCGTTGTGTGACGCGTAGCTGAGGATGGTTCAGGATCGTCTGGGGGCGGAGTGCTTGAAGCTGCACCTTCCCTGCATCGAGAGCGACGATTTCGTCGGAGTGGCTGACGTGGTGAAGCAAACTGTGTCGACAGAGCGGGCGACTCACGCGTAGTTCATCCGCTTCGTGGGAGACGACCACGGGTCGTTCAAGGAGGAGCCGCTTCCGGCGTCGATGAAACAGGCGACTGAGGCGGCGCACAACGAGCTGGTGGAGAAGCTGGCGGAGGTGGACGACACGTTCGGCGACTGGTTCTTGGAGGGCAACGCGACGGAGATGAACGCGCCCAGCAACATCCTCCAAGCGATTCGCCGCGTGTTGATCCGTCTGTCTGAGGCGTGTCGATCACGCGTAGGTGGCGCGCATCAGCGTGATTTCTCCCTCGTCCCCGTCTTCTGCGGCAGCTCGCTGAAGAACAAGGGAGTAGGAGCCGGCAATACTCTGAACCGCAGATCCAGCAATTGCTCGACGGCGTGGACGCGCTGCTGCCCTCGCCGCTTGAAGTGGGTCTTCCCGATATATACCAGTACGTGAACAAGCAGCTCGTTTCCCTTCCCTACGAGGCGTGTCTGCATCCCAAGGGGAAGCCATCGAGTCTCGCGCGGTTTCTGAAGAAGGACCCGCTGATCATGTACGCCTTCAAGCTGCAGCACAGCACGCAGGGCATGATCGTGTACGCCCGCATTTACAAGGGAACGCTCAAGTCGAAGTCGTCGCTGTACAACACGCGGACACACAAGCAAGAGAAGGTACTGAGGTCGCGTTCGTTTTGAGTGATGACGCGTAGAATCATGCAGGTCAGCGCAGACCACACGGACAGTCTCACAGAGGCGTACGAGGGTCAGATCATCGCGTTGCTGGGTCTGAACTCCGTGCGCACGGGAGACACGCTTCTCTCCACGTCGGGCGCTGTCGATTTCACGCTGGAACCGATTCGTGTGCTGGCGCCCGTGTTCACGGTGAACGTGGAGGCGGAGAACCAGACGGAGCTGTCGAAGCTGGAGAAGGTGCTTCAAGTGATGACGCTGGAGGACCCGAGTCTGGTGTACAAGAACGACGAGGAGAGCGGTCAGTTGTTGCTGTCCGGCATGGGCGAGCTGCACCTGGAGATCCTTCAGCAGCGCCTGAAGAGGGAGTTCGGGTTAGAGGCGTACTACTCACGAATGCGTGTGAACTACCGCGAGAGCGTGGGCGAGGCGATCGACATCGAAGACCGCTACAGCAAGCAGATCAACAACCGCGAGTACGCTGTGACGCTGGGCATCGAGCTCTCTCCGTGCGAGGAGGAAGAGAACGAGATCGTTGTGGAGAAGAACAAGTGAGAGTGCGACGAGCGCGTGACGCGTAGATTCAACAAGGAGGGCGCGAGAATGAACGACGAAATGGTCGTGGCGTTGCAGGAGGGAATCGCCTCCTTCCTGTCGCGCGGTCCCATTCTGGGCTACTCGATGACGCACACGCGAGTGCGGCTCGATCCCGACCGCTCCGAGTGGGACTTGCAGACGCCGCCCATCGTGCTGCAGGCAGCGGTGATTTCGTGTCTGAACACGGGCATCCGCAAGCACAAGACGCTTCTGCTGGAGCCCGTGATGAAGTACGAGGCGACGGTGAACAGCAAGTCGATGGGGAACCTCGTGTCGGATCTGACGTCGAGTGGGCGAGGAGGAATCGCGTGACGCGTAGAACGACGAGGCGAGGTGAAGGAGATCAACACGGTGGAGTCTGTGGGAAGAGGGGAGACGAGTGAGGCATAGGGCTCGAGCAAGCGGTCGCAGATCCACGCAATCGTCCCTTTAGCTGAAATGATCGGGTATTCGTCGGTGATCCGCGTGCTGACCGGAGGCGAGAACTCCTATTCGCTGACGTTCGATCGGTATGAGGTGGTGCCCGATGATGTGGTGGAGCGAGTCAGGCGTGGTCGTTGTTGATGTGTTTGTTGCAAGAAAGAGAACCAGTGACGGTAACTGCGGCTTCTTTGGGAACGAGAGTAGTCACGCGACCTGCTTCTGGCGTGTTTCCTTGAATCGTGTCTGGAGTTGCTTCTTGAGTGTTTTCTTGAACTACGTCTGGAGTTGCTTCTAGAGTGTTTTCTCGAACTACGTCTGGAGTTGCTTCTTGAATTGCTCCTAGAACGCCTTGAGTGACTTCTTGAATGACTTCTCGAATGACTTCTTGAATTACTCCTCGAATTACTCCTCGAACCACTTCCCGAATCACTGGAATAACTAGAATAACTTCCCGACCGACTCCTCGATTCCTTCTTCTTCTCGGGCTCATTGACCGGCATCGTCGCTGCCTGGCGATTCCCGTACCTGTACTTCTTCTTCTTCCTCCCAAACGCGTCGTACATATCATCATCATCTGAAGCATGCTCCTTCCTTTCAGAATCCTGCCTCTCATTGAATCCACCACCAACGCCGTTGCGCTCGCCCTGGTCCTTCTCCTTCGGCATTCCACAGAGATTGCATATCTTGCGACTCTCCCAATTCACATTGCCGCACTTCTTGCACTTCCAATCCCCCTTCGTCTGAGAAAACATGGCTCCATCTATGCATAACTTCGTATCCTTCAATGAACTACAATCCGTTGATTTCTCGTTTTTGCTAATCTACTCCTCAGCAAGATCAACAACAACGTACGATATCCATCGGAGCCGGAGCGTGGCACTTGTTACACTCGTTTCTCCAATTCCAGTTCACGTTCTGGCACTGCTCGCACACCCAGTTGCCATCTTCCGCAGAAGGGATCTTCTTTGCTGACTTCGGCTTTACGCTCTTGTTCATCCCTGCAAAGGGATCGATTCCACTTCCTCGTCCACCGCCAACTACACATCACACTGTGATACCGCAATGACTCGACGCAGACGGCAGACCCGAACTGTCTATATCTCACTAGCATTCCCAGAAACCCGTACTGACAGACAGCGCGAAGGGATCCACGCCTCCTCCTCTACCTCTTCCTGTTGACATGGTGGCACCAGCGAATGCAAATAGGGAAGATGAGAACCGGAAACTGAGAGACTGGAAGGGTTCAAAAAGAAGGGGGTATTTTCGGACTCAAATTGAAATCGACCACATCGCTATTCTCGAACTCGTTTCATTCTCCTTGCATTGCTGCTGCAGCAACCACAGGGAATACTACTCGTCCGCATATTCAAATGAAGAGAGAGCTGGTTTCTATGGAACTGGATGATTGCTATCATCTCAATCATCCGGATTGTTCTCACGAGGGTTTGTCAGAGATCCGCGGATTTATCCCCTAGAAACGGCTGATCATTCTTCTTGTGAAGAGAATCCTCGTTGTCTGTGCGGTCCGCTCTTTCCACTTTCATCCGTAGACACTCCATTTCAACGACGTCCGTCTCTTCCGCCTCTGAGAAACTGCTTTTCATTATTGCAGAGCTATCGCCTGCAGTGCGCGACTCAGATACTCCTATCGGTTTGACGAACGAGGGCAAGGTTTGCTACGCGAACTGTGTCCTTCAGTGCCTATTCCACATGGGTCCCTTCCGGAAGGCAATGTATACTTGTATCCTCTCTCTCACGAATAGACTATCAAAACCGTGCAAAGATAATCGTAGTGTTCTAGCCTGTCTCCAAACCCTGTTCTCCCAAATGGCTTTGTCTCCAAAAGTGTCGCTGTCTCCAGCAGATCTACTGCGCTGTTTCAACCTGGACTTGAACAAGGAGGATAATGCATTCCATTTCTTCACTCTGCTCTGTCAACAACTGAACTCCTGTTTCGAGCTTTCAGTCACAAAGAAACCCTATCTCGACTCCCTTTTCTGCGGGCTTCGGAGGCAGTCGCAATGCTGTCTTCGCTGCCATCGCGTTTTCTACACCCCCGAAGCTTTTTCCTTTTTACGCTGTACCATCACCAAAGAGACCCGTCTCGAAGAGGCGCTCCAAACCCTCTTCGCGAAGCGCTCTCTCGTCCCCGATTCCTTCTTGTGTCCATCGTCACTCTCAGTGCTCCCTCTCATCTCTAGCTGCAACATCCACTGCAACGGAGAGTTGCTCACGACACTCGCGGAGCTGCCGCGGATCCTCACCGTCCGTCTCGCCAGGACCAACGTCGATCACCGCATCCAGATTCCCTTGTCCATCGACCTGCTTCCGATTTGCAGTGTGGTGTGTGGTGCCGTGAGGGATTGAATAATAGGACCGGACCATCGAGGAGACGAAGTACGACCTTCTGAGCGCCGTGTGTCACAAGAGCGAGGGTGGAGAAGGACATTACTACTGCGTCGTGCGTCACGAGGGAAAGTGGTATTCCATAAATGACACCGAAATCCACCCTGTTTCCAACCTCTTCATCGACAGTGTGTGTTGAATCTCCACGTCATTCTTAGCGATACAGAACCCCTGGTCCCCTCCAAGCGCGCCCTCCAAAGCCTTCTCCGTGTATCCTCTCTCGTACCACGATCTGACGCTGAACGAGGCGGACTACCCCGTTCAGGAGAAACAAGCCGTCGCTTCGACACCTTCAAACATGCTGGATTCCGCGAATAACGATTTGTCTTCCATGCCGTTGTCTGTGTTGGACGAGGCGTTGCCGAAGTCAGAGAGGGAGGACGCGTGTTCGGCGCCATTCATATCCGATATTGTGAATGGTATCGCTTCGATGTATGCTTCAAAGCAAGATGACGACGCCTTCGCGGACCGTCTCGCCAGCACGGCAAATCGCATCACCTCCACGCCCGCGCCCGTCGTGGGGAAGGGCGATTACTACAACAAGACGGAGAACAGCGTGCCTTTCTACCCGCCCGCGCCGACGGGCTTTCTGAAGACCGCCTCCACCTCCGCGCTGGCTGCGAAGAAGATGATCTCTCTGCCGGAGGAGAAGGAGAACGAGGAGAGCGAGGAGGACGTGCCGCGAACGCGCAGTCGAACCAGAGGGCGCGGCAGAGGACGCGGACGCGCTGCTCGTGGCGGAAAGCGAACGACGGCGGAAGTGAATACGTCGATTCCCGAGGACTTGTTCTCGCTCCTGCACTCCTTCTCGTCGGAGGGCGACAGCGGCGTGCCGTTCAACATCACGCGGTTCTTCAACAACTATAACAGCATTCTCTCGAACCAACTGTACAGTATGATGCTGGAGCCCGAGCTGCCCAAGAAGCGCGGCAAGAAGCGCCAACAGCCCTCCACGGGACTGACGGAGGAGGACATAAACGAGATGCAGCGGTTCGTGCGCGAGAACAAGAACAACATTAAGAAGATGCAGTCCGTGCTCTCGCTGCTCAATCAGATCGGCGACGAGGCGAGTCGAGTGGTTCCCGAGGCCGATGAGCTCGAAAAGGGGGGATGTGTGGGGACGGTGGTTGTGGACGATTCGGAGTTTGACAGGAACGTGGTGATGTGCTTGTATGTCGTGACTGTGCGTCGTCACATGTAGCTATGTCCGACGGGACTACAGCGAAACTCCAGCCATAGAAAAGAGGGAATTGATTACGGGAATCGAGACTGTTTTTGGAAGGGAGCGTATTCAGGAATTGCGGAAGAAGGAGGATTCTGCGCTGGTTGTGATCCTGCAGCGGTTATGCGCTCGTCTCAAACAACGTGGAGATGACATTCAGGTATGTGTTTTGTGATTTCTTTTTTCTTATTTGTGATTTCATTTTCTGATTATTTCTTTTTTCTTACTGTTGTTGTCACTTCTCTGACTATCATTTCCGCAACTCCACTTTTCTGACCACTTTTAGACCTTGTTACGCGCCGCCGAAGCGAGCGAGTTTCGGGACTGTGTCTGCGTCGTCTCGAGCCAGCTGCAACGCTGGGCCCAGGCGAAGGACCTCGTGGAGGAGGCGCTTGCGGAGCTGGCGAAGGATCGGACGCTGGCGGCTCTGGCGGAGCGCGTGCGAAGCGCGGGAAATGTCGATGATGGTGCCGTCGTTCAGTTTTTTCGCGAAATGGCGCCATTGTATAGTGAGAAGCAGGGTGAAGAGCAGAATACGTGCTCTCACGGGAAAACTGATCCTCTTTGTGCGTGCTCGGGAATTGCGTGACATGTAGATTTCCGACATCATTACAAACTCATCCCTCGAAAGTGCGCCAATCTTCTGACGACGACGCATTTTATCACTGTGTGCGAACTCCACTCCGTTCTGTGTCCTGACTGCAGCGAAGCGTAGCATTCCATAATTCCCTCCTATTTTAGGTTCACCAGCTCCGTTCGAGCGATTCAGCAGAACTTCAAAACGCTGTTCCACTTGTACAACGACACGATTCAGTGGATTCGGAAATCGGACAAATCGGCTTCGAGTACTCCAGAAACAGCCCCGATTACGACTAGACATCCAAAACCGTTTCATTGTGACCAAATCCTTCCTGCTGAATCTCAAAGCAGCCGTATCGTTCCAGAACGTTCTGCTGGAGCACCCGGAGAAGTGCATTCACATCATAGAATTGACGATTAGCATTACCCACGACCTGCTGAAGAAGTGCTCCATCGAGGAGCTCAGTCCAACCGCCTCCGTGCTGTGTGTACGTGATATAACGAGGAGTGATGGTCAGAAGCACGGGAATCGGTGCGTGGCGCGAGGCAAGGAAGATCTCTTCTTTGTCTCCAGCGAGTTGTGGCAACGCATTCTCGAGTGCTTCCCCAACGCTGTGGCGGTGTTGGGAGGACAGCCGGAGTGTCGCTTCTGCAAGGAGGGCGTCGAGCCGGTGGCGGAGGAGTTGGTGAGAGAGGCGTCGCCCGAGGTGAAAACGCAGCCGCCGGTGCGCGTGAAGCAGGAGCCGCCGGAGTCGCTGAGCTTCTTGGAGCGACAGGCGCGCTGCACGCAGTACATCCAGAACAACCTGACGATGGAGGCGCTGAACGGAGAAGGCTTCTTGCCGCTTACGTACACCACGCAGGAAACGCCGAACTCGTACTCCTCGCTGAGCACCGTGTCGCCGATGAACCCGCCCTCGTCGTCACCGCATCTGATGTCGCCCCAGGAGTCGTTACTTCACGGACACTACATCCCGCAGGGCGCGAAGCTCTTCCTCGCGCTCGAGAACGGGCAGATCGACCCCGACGAGTACTACATCAAGGGCATTCAGCCGTCGCAGCGCCGCCAGCTGATGCTGCAGAGTCCTCTCCTGACCTCGCTGATCTACCGACACCACATGTACACACTCTCTTCCCTCTCTCACACACAGCATCTCCAAAGCATACTTCTCCAAACGCCCGCAGATCAAGGACGGGTGCTACTTCCTGGTGAGCAAGAAGTGGCTGATGCGGTGGCGAGCGTGGCTGCTGCGCGATGTCATGACGGACCTGAGCGGGCAGATCTGCGACCAGGAGTACCAGGCGCTGGAAATGGTGCAGTACCCTATTTTATGTCCCCATTCGTTCACGGTCATCCCGGGGTATATGGACCACTTTATCCGCGGTTATTCCTCCCTCCCGTGTACCGTGGGGCGTTTCATCGGCGTCTGAGGTGTAGGAGTTGCTGCGAAAGAACGACGTGGAGCTGGAGCTGATCAGCGATTACGAGCTGGCGATCCTCATCAAGCACCATCGGTTCATCCTTCCGTTCGCTGGGTTTTTCTACGGGACGTCGGAAGTGCTGCAGGGGCTGTACTATCTTCCCGGACAATGTCGCGTGTGTCAGGAGGAGGAGGTGAGAGAGTGACGGAAGGAATCATGGACAGGAAATGCGCTATCAACAACTCATTAGCTCCTTCCCGCTGCAGCACATCGTCATCTCGAAGTTGGGTCGTGTGCTGACTCTCCACGAGGAGAGGAAGATTCGGTTTACACCGAAGCCGCATCATTGTGAGGGAGAGTGGGGCGAGTGAGGCATAGATGTGTGGATTCAGCATCTGGAGCCAGACACCCCTGTTATGTCGCTGAAGATTATGATCATGGCGAAGGAGAAGAGAAATATGGACGACTACCAGTTGTGCACGCGGGATGGCTTGATTGACGAGTCCAAAACGCTGAGGGAAAACAACATAACCGCGGAAACGCTCATTTTCGTGAAGCAAATACTCTAGTTGGCTCTTGTGATTCTCGCGCTGCTTGTTCAAGAAACAACCCATTCAATGTGCACCCCGACGACTCCCTTGACGTCCAGCTGCAAGATGTCGCACTCGTTCTTCTAATCGTCACAGCACTGCTCCACACCCACCAGAATCTCTCCCACGTTCGGTCTCGTTCTCCCCAAATCGCCGTGCACGAACTCCTTGATGTACGCGCCTCCAGACGCCTCGATCTCCAGAATGAAGTGGTGCGGGTTCACGTAGGTCGTCTTCATCCCAAATATCGTCTTCTCCCTCGTGAGCAGAGATCGACGATGCAGCACGCGCACCGGCGTCTTCTGCTGGATCACGAGGTCCTTGATCGTTTCCAGCTTGGAAATGGCCTCGGGCGTGATCGGATCCTCGCAGAACACCACCGCCACGTACTGCTTGTGCTTTCCTTCCGCCGCCAACTTGATCTCCTCAAAACCCGCCTATTTCTCACACCCACACGGCATTTCCGACAGGCGAGCAGCGCCGCAGGTCCAGCACCTCGATCTCCCTCGTGCTGGCGTTGATCTGCTGCTCCATCGCCTAGTCGTCACACACAACACTCACACGCACTCGGTACTCCTCAGCCGTCAGGTCGCAGCGCTGCGCGTTCTCCAGCTCGATGATCTACGTCTCAGTCGCGTTCCGAAGCTCTACGAAGGGTCGTCCGTCGCCCAGCATGCGCACGTCCACGTCTTCGCGACCCGCGGAGTGGAACTTGAAGGTGCGAGCCTATGATGAAACGCCCCTTCCAATACGCACCTCCAGCTTCTGCTTGAACACGTCCAGGATGTACTCCTCCACGGAACCCTCCGTCTTTCTTCTTCCGTCGACGATCCTGATGATGATGAGGAAGACGAGTGCGTACCATGGCGTCTGGCTCAGTCCGCGCTTCAGTTTGCGGTAGTTGCCGGTGAAGAACACGGGCTTGCGGAACACGCTCAGACCGATCGTGGGTTCGAAAGTGGGGGATTTGGGGGGACACTAGAAATGACGTCTCGCATATGCAGAGACGATGATAGACTCCGGATAGTGCGTGTACTGGAGCTTCTGGAGCTTGGACTCGATGTTGGGAGGCGTGTTTTGGCGTGTTTTGAGAACGAGGCGCTGCGTCTTGATCGTGCTGTTGAACCAGCAGGATGCCTCGAGCTTTGACTCCTCGATGACTAGGAATGAAACGGTTCGTGATGTCGCACGATGGAGATCGTAATGACCAGCCGCGTGTTCCTTTTGAATGAGATTGTACTCCTCGTTATCCTCGTCATCGGGGTAGGTTCCCGGAACTTGGAGGAAATCGCGGTTTGACTCCTACGCATGATGTGGAAATGGCAACCACGACAAGATGAACAATGCCAATACGGATGCGGATCGTTCCGTTAATGTCCACACTACATCTTAGGACAACAGAACGATATAACCTCGAGCCGGGAATCATGGTCTGTAAGATGGACTCGCCCTGACTTCGGAGGATGTCACGAACAGACCACATGTTGTAGATGACCTCCATGGACAAATTGTAATTCGTTACCAGGTACTATGTGTGAATGGTACGAGGGGCAACCACATTCACCATGGAGTAGTGGCGAATCATAAACGCGGGAAGATTTGTCACTTCCACGTAAAAGTCGTGAATGTCATGCATTTTGCTCTTCTCCATCAGCACTCTGTACCACACAACGCGGGGATCTGAAGGTAACACATGACGAATACCGATAACCCTCTCCATTTGCTTCGATGTTGAGCTTCTTCAGCTTTCTATCTACAGCTAAAGCAAATGAGACAAGATCCCACCAAAGAACGATTCTCGAAGCAAATTGAAGCACGTCGCGCACACGAATTCGGGAACCACCAACTCAGTAGGGGGAATATGCAGCTCCTCCGCGATATACGCAACTACTTCCTCTTCCGTTTTCATACTATATGAGTTACAAAATGCGTTAAATCCACTACTAAATGGAGCGATCCTCGATATTGCAATAGCGAAGAACGCAAAAAGGGCACAATTGCAACTCGATGAGCTTCTTGATTCCATCCACTCCATACTTTTGAAAAAGTGCCATGAGGTGGTATCGATCGCAAGTCACCAAAAGAAAGGACTGGCAATTCAACAAGATGGAAGTGTCCTACCAACAAAGATCACAACTAAATGGAATTACTCCCCCTGCTTGCTCGGCTCTGGTTCACGGATTTCCTCAACAGAAGACTCGGGAGTGATTTCGTTCACAGGAGCGACCTCTTCACTTTGGTTGACGTTCTCTTCCTCGACGGATGTAGTAGGTTCAGGAGTAGCAACATCTTCGGGAATCACAGACGCTTCCGTTTCTTCAGAAGGAATCGTCTCCTTCACCGATTCACCTTCGTTACTTGCTGGTTCTTCATTCTGCACTTCGCCTTCTTGTTCCAGTCCCGCTTCATTCTCATCTTCATCATCCATCTGCGCCATGGCACCATAGTACTCTGGATGCGCTTCCACGCACTCCTTCATCGCAATGGTCAAATCACTGCACTTCTCGATGAACGCATCATCGCTCTTGTTCTATGAGTGATTCACAGCACCAGTACCTACATCCTTCACACACCCCTGCCACTGCGAGAAGGACTTGTAGCACGGACCGCTCTTCATGAACACACACCAACTGCATTCCGCTTCATTCTTCTTTTCATTGCATCTACGCCGTAACTCGATTCAAAAGCACACGTACATGTCGTTCTTACCGTCCATGCCACGACTCGTGCACAGACGACCCTTGATCACAACATTCTCGGAACGAAGATCCTTGACAGAAACATGACCCATTTCGTAACCGTAATACGCGGGAACCTCCACATCGGTAACGCTCTCGACAGGAATAATATGAGAGTCCTCGTCCTCCTTGAACAGACCCGCCTTCACAGCACGATCGATCAGCAAGCGTCCATACACAGGAGAATAGGAGGAATGACTCTCCGAGTCCTGACAAGAAATGACCAAGTTGGGATAGCGATAAATCGAAGGAAGAGCGCCCAAATCGAGAACAAGCTATTCTTCACACAACTATCCAAACCACTCACCACCTGGCAGTGCTCGTCGCTGACTTCAGCAACTACTTTCATAGCGATCTCGTCGCCCATGAACGGGGCGAACTCGTTGCTGTCCTGAGGCTCCGGCTCAATCGTCAGCATCACCTTTCTTCGCGGACTACACTCAACACAGAACAAAACGACTCACACATACGAGTACTTCGCAGGGAATCGAGTATTCACATCGTCCGTCGTCGAATCGTTGATGTAAATCGAAATCTCCTTCACTCCCGTCCACCATGGGAGGAAAGCCGAATCATCCTCCTTTTCCTGTATCGGGCTTTCTGGATTTACAGAAACGTTCGGCGGCACAACTGCAATTGCCTCCTCTGGTTTCACAACGGGATGACGTCTCCTGTACAACTTCCGTCCCGCGTAGAAGGTGCATCCGCATACGCAAGCAAATCCAGTGATACCGATTGTCATTCTCTTCCGAACGGATATATCGTTCCTGCGAGTGAGAAGGAGCAAACGGGCGCATTACACGAGAGCGAAACTCCTCGACCGAACCATCGGGTTGCGCATAAGCTGTCGGCCCTGTCTAGCTAACAAACGACCTGTTGCGAACATGATACTAACGAATGACGTGTTGCGAACATGATTCCAACAAACAGCACTACTTCTCAGCAACCATCTCCTTGAAGCGCTCCATTCCCTGCTCGATCTCCTTCTTCTGGCTCTCTCCATCCACTTCG
>JANPWJ010001190.1:0-16435 GCA_027406325.1 Blastocystis sp. subtype 2
ATGAAGAAGTGGTCGCATTGGGGTATGAGGACGAGTGGGTGTGGAAAGAGTGGATGGTGTATCATATCAAGAAGAGACAGTTGAAGAACGCGATGGAGATGTTGGAGAAGATGGGTTGGGAGGAGGAGGCTGGTTTGCGAGACTATGTGATTGAAGAGTTGAAGGACGAGTCGCTTCTTTCGTATTTGTTGTTGTTTTGGGGGTGTTTGTTGAACAGAGCAGAGTTTGTTCGGCACTCCCGAAATCTATCCAACTGCCCAAATCAAAACAGTAAATCCTGTTGGCAAGGCAAGGGTTTCACGGGTGCTATCCCCTGTTTTCTGTGTTCCGGTTGGATAAGAATCAGTTAACAGATGGACAGAAAAGGGTTCGCTGTTTGCTCTTTGAAGATGACAAGTGATGACAATGATGTGTATGAGAATAGAGGGCAATTAGATACAGAGTTTGGACTGAACTGGGTGTTTTAGGTTTAGGTGCACTAACAGAGGATGCTGCGCAGTGAATAGAAACGACTTCAGTCCAAGCACGATAAGGACGCTGAAGGACGCTGTGAATCCTGAGAAGTGTAAGTATACTGGTTTCTTCTTCGAATACGATGGCAGTGAAGACGGATTTCGAGTTCTTATATGCGTTTCAAGAATGAATGATTCAGTGGTTGTTGGGGGAAGTGAAAAGAGAGTGATTGTGGCAGATGTGAAGAATCGAAGATTGTTGAGAGCTGGATATGCCGATTTGAGTGAAATAAAACACAATGAGATTGTGGATATGAGTGTGGATGGAGATCGCTGGGAAGGAGACGTATTGAATGGTGTACCATGTGGTTGGGGTGTACTATATGACAAGGACAGCAATGTAGTGTATGAAGGGTTTCGAGTGGGAGAAGTGAATGAGTGTTATGGTCGCAGCTATTATCCAGATATTGGTGTTATTGAATATGAAGGCGAATGGTATAACGGAAAGCCATGGGGGCGTGGTGTTCAGTATGATCGAACTGGGGGTGTTGTATATGAAGGAGAATGGTTGAATGGTGATCATTTGACAATCACAGTGAGGATTACTCCTGAGATGGCTGTATTCCACAACCACATTGAAGAGTTGATTGTAAGCTATGAGAGTTGTAATGGAGAAGAAATGAGATCGTTGGATTTGAGTTTGATGCCTTTTCTCAAAACACTGAGAGTAAAGGATGAGTGTTTCAAGTATGTGGAAGAAGTGAAGCTGATTGGATTGAGTGAATTGGAGAGTGTAGAGATTGGGGAGATCAGCTTCACTAAGCACAAGTATTGTGATGGTAATGATCCAAATCGTCATTTCTACTTGAAGAACTGTCCCAAGTTGAAGTCATTGAAGATTGGTGATTTCTCGTTCAATGATTACAGTGTGATTGAAATTGAGAATGTGGATGCGTTGGAGGAGATTGAATTCGGTGATTTAAAACAAGTGAGTCCCAATTTCGAGTCTGCTTCGTTGGAGTTGAAGAGTATTCTCATTCATTCAAAGTGATGACTAGACATGCCTTCTCTCAAATCACTCAAGTTTGGTCAGAGGGCGTTCGGTGGCTGTTTTCGCATGGTGTTTGAGAGTGATTGATTGTAATGTGAGTGACTGAATAGACTTGCCTGAATTGACTTCCATTCAAATGGGTGATGGCGCATTCTATTTCAATCCTGATGATGCTTCAAGCACATTGATAATGCGAAGTGATTTCATGAATGAGAATTGATTGACTAGACTTGCCCAAACTCACAACACTCAGAACTAATAACAAATACAGTGGCACATTCTGTAATCCTCATCACATCGTTCTTGAGAGTGATTCCCATCCACTATGAAATGATGAATAGACATGCCCAGTCTCACCTATGTGGATCTTCCATATGCATTTATGCGCTTTTGGGATAGACATTGTTCAAGAGGGTGTTGGTTGAATGAAGTGATGAATAGACATTGGAGCATTGGCTGATCATCCCAGACTTCCGAAACACAACCCAAATGCGAATGTTACGTCTGTCAATCAGTTCCTGTCTCTGAGTACGGATGTAACCAAAATCGTCATCGACAATGGAGTGAGTGATTCTGGTATTACTGGATTCGATTTGTCTGGGTTCTCGAAACTGAAGCGATTGGAGATTGGAAATGATTGTTTCGCGTATGTGGAAGAGTTGAGATTGATTGGATTGAGTGAGTTGGAGAGTGTGGAGATTGAAATGAACAGTTTCACTCAACACAAGAATGACTATGATAATGATCCAAATCGTCATTTCTATTTGAAGAATTGTCCCAAGTTGAAGTCATTGAAGATGGGTTGTTATTCCTTCTCTGATTACACTGTGATTGAGATTGAGAATGTGGATGCATTGGAAGTGATTGAAATGGGTGAGTTGGATGACTACAGTTACAGTTTCTATTATGCTCCATTGGAGTTGAAGAGTATTCTCATTCACAGAGAGTGATGACTAGACTTGCCTTCTCTCAAATCACTCGTCATTGGTGAAAGGGCATTCGAGGAGAGTTCTCGTGTGGTGTTTGAGAGTGAATGATTGTGACATGAGTGATTGACTAGACCTACCTGAATTGACCTCCATTCAAATGGGTGATGATGCATTCTACAGAACACCAACATTGGAGTTGAAGAGTATTCTCATTCATGAAGAGTGATGACTAGACATGCCGTCTCTCAAATCACTCGAGTTTGGTCAACAGGCATTCTGGAAGTGTTCTCGTGCTGTGTTTGAGAGTGAATGGTTGTGATATGAGTGATTGACTAGACTTGCCTGAATTGATTTCCATTCAATTAGGTTATAGTGCATTCTATTTCAATTACAAGGATGAATCAAGCACATTGATAATGCGAAGTGATTGCATGAATGAGAATTGATTGACTAGACTTGCCCAAACTCATAACACTCAGAAGTGTTGATAATAGTTGTTCCACATTTGGTAATCCTCATCACATCACTCTCGAGAGTGATTCTCATCCACTATGAATGATGTGTAGACATGCCCAGTCTCACCGATGTGTATCTTCCACAGAGAGCATTCGAGTACAAGGACGACGTCACAATCACAGGAAGTACTCACTTCATCCTTCTCTCACCCACAGACATCGGCGCCCTTCAACGCTTCTTCCATTAGTCTAATCTCCCATCCAACTCAACACTCCTCTTTCCAACAAACACCCTTACGCACTCAAACTCGCCGTTTGACTATGATTACAACAATGCTCACACCCCACCACAGGACACTTCTCGTTCACTGCGAACCACTCTCTGTAATGACCCACATGAAACACATGTCTGCAGAATTGACATACCACGAGCAGGCCCTGAAGCGGCTCGTGACAAATCGAACAGAGCGGGAGTCGCTGTGCCTCCACGCCCTCTGACGAGTTGGGAGCTCTCTCCGCTGCAGACTTCACTACGTTGTTCCAGCAGCGATTTAGGAGGCTGTGGACGAAGAAGACGGCGCCATTGCCGGCCTTGGTGGATGTGTGTGTAAAGAGCGTGTTGAAGTGTATGATGCGAGACAAGCAGTACGATTTGCTGTTCTATTCCGATTGGTATGAAGAAGTGGTCGCATTGGGGTATGAGGACGAGTGGGTGTGGAAGGAGTGGATGGTGTATCATATCAAGAAGAGACAGTTCAAGAATGCGATGGATATGTTGGAGAAGTTGGGTTGGGAGGAGGAGGCTGGTTTGCGAGACTATGTGATTGAAGAGTTGAAGGACGAGTCGCTTCTTTCGTATTTGTTGTTGTTTTTGGTTGTTTGTTGGAGAAGAGTCAGTTAAGAAGTGGACAGAAGAGGGTTCATTACTTGCGATTTGAAGATGGTTCGTGATGGCAATGATGTGAATGATAATCGAGGACAGTCATATACAGAGTTAGGATTGAACTGGGTGTTTTATGTATAGGGATGATGGCAAAGGGATTGGTGAAATGGAAATGATTGAATCTGTTTTGAGCACGATAAGGGCGATGAAAGACGCTGTAAATCCTGAGAAGTGTGAATTCAGTGTCTTCTCGTTTGAATACACTGGCAGTAAGTATGGATTCCGAATTCTTGAGTATATGTCAAGAATGAATGACTCAGTGGTTGTTGGGGGAAGTGAAAAGAGAGTGATTGTGGCAGATGTGAAGAATCGAAGACTGTTGAAAATGGAAGATGTTGACTTGAGTAAAGTAGAACACAATGAGATTGTGGATATGAGTGTGGATGGAGATCGTTGGGAAGGAGACGTATTGAATGGTGAACCATGTGGTTGGGGTGTACTGTATGACAAGGACAGCAATGTAGTGTATGAAGGATTTCGAGTGGGAGAAGTGAATGAGTGTTATGGTGTTAGTTACTATTCAGATATTGGGGTAATTGAATATGAAGGCGAATGGTGTGATGGAAAGCGATGGGGATGGGGTGTTCAGTATGATCGAAATGGGGGTGTTTTGTATGAAGGAGAATGGTTGAATGGTAATCGCTTAACAACCACAGTGACTATTACTCCTGAGATGGGTGTGTTCCACAACCACATTGAAGAATTGTTTGTGAGTGATGGTAGTTGTAATGGAGAAGAAATGAGATTGTTGGATTTGAGTTTGATGTCATCTCTGAAATCAGTGAGAGTGGGGAGTGAATGTTTCAAGTGTGTGGAAGAATTGAAGCTGATTGGATTGAGCGAGTTGGAGAGTGTGGTGATTGGAGAGAACAGTTTCACAAAGAAGAAGAATAGTTATGCTAATGATCCAAATCGTCATTTCTATTTGAAGAACTGTCCCAAGTTGAAGTCATTGAAGATGGGTTGGTTTTCCTTCTCTGATTACAAAGTGTGTGAGATTGAGAATGTGGATGCATTGGAAGTGATTGAGATTGGTGATTTGAATGAAGTGAGTTACAACTTTTGTTTTGCTTCATTGGAGTTGAAGAGTATTCTCATTCACAGAGAGTGATGACTAGACTTGCCTTCTCTCAAATCACTTGTCTTTGGTAAGTATGTATTCAGTTATTGTTCTCGTGTAGTGTTTGAGAGTAATTGATTGAGATGTGAGTGATTGACTAGACTTGCCTGAATTGACTTCCATTCAAATGGGTGGTGATGTATTTGTGTTCAAAGAAGATCATGATTCAAGCACACTGATAATGCGAAGTGCTGACATGAATAAGAACTGACTGATTAGACTTACCCAAACTCACTATACTTAAAACTGTGAGTGGTAGTGACACATTCATTAATCCTCATTACATCACTCTTGAGAGTGATTCTCTTTCACTGTAAGTGATGTTTAGACATGCCCAGTCTCACCACTGTGTATCTCCCACATGCATTTGAGCGCTTTTGGGACAGTCATTGTTCAAGAGGGTACTATGTGAATGAAGTGATGAATAGACATTGGAGTGTTGGCCGATTATCTTAGTCTTCCGAAACACAACCCGAACGCGACTGTTACGTCTGTCGCTCAGCTCCTGTCTCTGAGTACGGATGTGACCAGAATCGTCATCAACAATGGAGTGAATGAGTCTGGTGTTACTGGATTCGATTTGTCTCGTTGTTCAAGGTTAAAGCGATTAGAGATTGGCAGCAACTGCTTCATAAACGTGAACCAGTTGAATCTTATCGGTTTATCGAAGTTGGAGAGTGTGGTGATTGGAGAGAACAGTTTCACAAAGAAGAAGAATTATCATGGAAATGATCCAGATCGTCACTTCTATTTGAAGAACTGTCCCAAGTTGAAGTCATTGAAGATTGGTCGTTATTCCTTCTCTGATTACACTGTGTGTGAAATTGAGAATGTGGATGCATTGGAAGTGATTGAAATCGGTGAGTTGAATTCAGTAAGTGACAACTTCTATAAGGCTTCATTGGAGTTGAAGAGTATTCTCATTCACAGAGAGTGATGACTAGACATGCCTTCTCTCAAATCACTTGTGTTCGGTAGACATGCATTCCGTTGGTGTTCTCGTGTTATGTTTGAGAGTGAATGATTGTGACATGATTGATTGAATAGACCTACCTGAATTGACTTCCATTCAAATGGGTGGTGAGGTTTTCGTGTTCACCGATAATAAATCAACCACACTGATACTGCGAAGTGATTCTTGTCAAATGAATTGATTGACTAGACTTGCCCAAACTCATGTTCTTTACAAATGATGGTAGGTATAGTTTCACATTCGCTAATCTTCGTCACATCACTCTTGAAAGTGATTCTCACCTACAATGAATGACATTTAGACATGCCCAGTCTCACCGATGTGGTTCTTCCAAGTGCATTCTACTACAAGGATGACGTCACCATCATCGGCAGTACTCACTTCATCCCCTTCTCACCCACAGACATCGGCGCCCTTCAGAACTTCTTCCATTAGTCCAATCTCCCATCCAAATCAACACTCCTCTTTCCAACAAACACCCTTACGCAATCAAACTCGCCGTTTGACTATGATTATCACAATGCTCACACCCCACCACGCCCTCCGACGAGCTGGGCGCGCTCTCCGCTACACACTTCACCACGCTGTTCCAGCAGCGATTGAGGAGGCTACGGACGAAGAAGACGACGCCATTGCTGGGCTTGGTGGATGTGTGTGTGAAGAGCGCATTGAAGAGTTTGATGCGAGACAGGTAATACAATTTGCTATTCTATTCCGATTGGTATGAAGAAGTAGTCGCATTGGGGTATGAGGACGAGTGGGTGTGGAAAGAGTGGATGGTGTATCATATCAAGAAGAGACAGTTCAAGAATGCGATGGATGTGTTGGAGAAGTTGGGTTGGGAAGAGGAGGCTGGTTTGCGAGACTATGTGATTGAAGAGTTGAAGGACGAGTCGTTCTTTCATATTTGTTGTCGTTTTGAAGTGTTTGTTGGAGAAGAGTCAGTTAAGAAGTGGACAGAAGAGAGTTCATTGCTTGCGATTTGAAGATGGTTCGTGATGGCAATGACGTGTATGAGAATAGAGAGCAATTAGATACAGAGTTAGGATTGAACTGGGTGTTTTAGGTTTAGATACACTAGCAAACGACACTGCACAGGGGATAGAGATGACTTCAATCCAGGCACAACAAATACGATGAAAGACGCTGTGAATCCTGCGAAGTGTGAATTCAGTGTCTTCTCGTATGAATACACTGGCAGTAAGTTTGGATTCCGGATTCTTGAGTATATGTCAAGAATGAATGACTCAGTGGTTGTTGGGGGAAGTGAAAAGAGAGTGATCATGGCAGATGTGAAGAATCGAAGATTGTTGAGAGTGGAAGATGCTGACCTGAATGAAATAGAACACAATGAGATTGTGGATATGAGTGTAGATGGAGATCGTTGGGAAGGAGATATATTGAATGGTGAACCATGTGGTTGGGGTGTACTGTATAACAAGGATAATATCAGAGTGTATGAAGGATTCTGTATTGGAAACAAGAATGAGTGTTATGGTGTTAGCTATTATTCAGATATTGGGGTTATTGAGTATGAAGGCGAATGGTGTGATGGAAAGCGATGGGGGCGTGGTGTTAAGTATGATCGAACTGGGGTTGTTGTGTATGATGGAGAATGGTTGAATGGTGATCGCTTAACAACTACAGTGACTATTACTCCTGAGATGGCTGTATTCCACAACCACATTGAAGAGTTGTTTGTGAGTGATGGTAGTTGCAATGGAGAAGAGATGACATTGTTGGATTTGAGTTTGATGCCTTCTCTGAAATCAGTGAGAGTGGGGAGTGACTGTTTCAGTTATGTGGAAGAAGTGAAGCTGATTGGATTGAGTGAGTTGGAGAGTGTGGAGATTGGAGAGAACAGTTTCTATTTCTATGACAGTACTCTATGCTATTGTTTCTGTGTGAAGGTCTGTCCCAAGTTGAAGTCATTGAAGATGGGTAAACACTCCTTCGTTCGTTACAGTACGTGTGTGATTGAGAATGTGGATGCATTGGAAGTGATTCAGATTGGTGACTCGAGTATCGATAGTAACAATTTCCGCCCTGCTTCATTGGTGTTGAAGAGTATTCTCATTCACAGTGAGTGATGACTAGACATGCCTTCTCTCAAATCACTCTTCTTTGGCGGAGGTACATTCCATAATTGTGATTGTGTAGTGTTTGAGAGTGGGTGATTGTGATGTGAGTGATTGACTAGACTTGCCTGTATTGACTTCCATTCAATTGGGTTATAATGCATTCGTGTTTAACACATATAATAAATGTACCGCACTGATAATGCGAAGTGATTCTTGTCGAGTGAATTGATTGACTAGACTTGCCCAAACTTACGACACTCAGAACTGATTGTTATTATAGTTGCTCTTTCACGTATCCTCATTACATCACTCTTGAGAGTGATTCTCATTCACAATGAATGATGTTTAGACATGCCCAGTCTCACCAATGTGTATCTTCCACATGCATTCCTCCACCCTGTTATCCTCAACCTGAAAGAGTGCTCACTTCATCCCTCTCTCACATCTAGACCTCGGATTGCGCCAGCGTTTGCTGAAGCATTTCAGTGATGAATCCTTGTTCAGCCTCTTTTCTAGTTAAACATAGTATCCATGTCTTTCCATCCAACCCAACCGTGCCAATCCAATCACTCTCCACATCACCATCATAATCGGGATCCACAACACCATCATAATCGGAATCCACAACACCATCATAATCAAAGTCAATAATAATCACACAAGAACCAACAGAAAGGACACCCACGATCATCACTCTGATTCCTCCCACCACTCAACCCATTCTCATAAACAACTCCCACGACCCACTCCACAAAACACGCAACCCACTCAGACGAAACTACTCTTCATTATCCTCTTCATCCCAACACGCTTTTCTCGCCTTCCAAGGAATCAACACTCTCTTCTTAATGGGACACTACCAGAAGTCCGCAGAGCGATACCTTAGCTTCCGTACACTTCTATCCCTCCTTGTCTTTGTGGCGGTACCTACTCTCTCATTTCATTACGATGCAGATTCTGAATTTCTTTAGCCCCTGTGATGGACGTGGGAGTAATCTGTTCTCCATCTCCTATCAGCGAATGAAGGGTACCTATGTCGCGAATCAATTCGGTACGCACATCCGTTTGGCTATCATGGATAGAAGTGATTCCCTTTGACTACTCGTTTTCCAACCTGACGATTCTATCCGTGTCTCGGGTGTCCATTCGATTCCGATCGACCCATCCCACGAAGGTGGTGTGCTTTACAGAGGAAAGGAGTGCCGACGTTGAGATGGTATCTTTGAACGAAACGGAGGAGAATCGGTTCTACATCCATTCCAATACGGAAAAGGTGTTGTTCTTCCCTATTGTTTCTCGCGTTGGTGAGGATACTCGCTTGTATTGTCGTGTGACTGATTTGGGACTTGATTCGAGGCCCTCCACGACCTTCGCCAGTGCTCCGTTCGTGACGCGCTTTTCCAGTTTGAAGCTGAAGTACACGAAGAGAGATGAAGAATCGGTTCACTTTGAGCTTCTTCCAAAGGGACTATACACCGTTTTGAAGGGCGAGGAAGATGGCGTGGAGTCGGGAAGGATTCGAGTGGAGTGTACGGAATTGCCTCTGTTTCCCGTTTCAGAGGAGACAAGTCACGCGGTAACGGCCACCGGCTTCTTGCCGATCGGATTTCAAGTAGAAGTATTCACCGCAGGTTCTGTTCATGGGTAGGAGAAGAAGGAGATTGACTACCGTCTCCAATGCAACGTCTTTTCGTTCCGGAATGAAGCGTTTTCTTATCCTTTACTGGCGGCGCCTCTCTCTGTGGTTGTCGCTCCCATTGCAGCAGAATCAAGTATTATACCCTAATCGTGTTTGGTTCAAACAGTTTATTCATCTAACTCTAGCGTCCAGTCGAACTTCCTCCAAATCTTCAAAAAGGGCTTCAACTACGCTTCACTCTGAGAACAGAATTGCCTACCACAGATGCCGTTTCTTGACTGCCATTCCGCAACATCGCGCTCGTGGGAAGGTCCATCATGCCGGCGAGAACATCCTGCGCGAAGTTGCGCTTGAAGATCTTCTCGTCCTCGATCACGTGAACAAAGGCCCCTCTCCCGCCTTCTCGGTCTTGCCACTCAACCAGCATGTACGGGAAGCCCTTCGGGACGGAGCGCTGGATGCCCTTCTCCGTGATGTCCATGCACTTCCGGTTGGCGGCTTGCCACACGTCATCACACTATGCCTCACACACACTTCTCACCTCCACCTCCAACATCGCCTTGCGGAAGTAGATCGGCGCGTCCAGCGCCACCTCGTCGGGCACCATCACACACTCCACCACGCAGTGCTGGCGGCCGTGCGGCAGGTGGACTTCCTCGAAGAACACCACGCCCTTGCCCTACGCCTGACTCCACCGCAGTGCGCCTACGAGCGATCGCGCCATGGCGGTGAGGGACTGTTTGAATCGCGTGATTTCTCTCAGAACGTCCTCGTCGCACTCCGTCTGCGACCACACGTGCTGGATGGGACAGATCTGCACGTGAAGGGGGTTCAGGCGCATCTTCGAGCACATGGTCAAATAGGTGTGGTCCCCCAAGGCTCTACAGGGAATGCAGGAATGAAGAGCAAACATGAGATTGTCCTTCGGCATCACGTCGGAATCGTAACAGTAGTAACAGTTCGATATGGTCTGCTCCCACTTCTTGTGCGCCTTGATTGCCTCCTTCATTTCGATTTCTTGCTTCTTCGCCTCCGTCATGTACTCGTCCTTTCCCTTGTATTGACGAATGTCGATGTCGTCCTCCTCATCGAAGCCGCTCGAGCTGCTACCCAGCTATGTGTCATGCGACGAACGAGCCCAAACGGGACGATACGAGTGACCGTGCTTCATGATCGTATTCACCATCATCTCGTCAATCGTCTTCTCGGAGTGGTTGTAGATGGCTCGCTGCATATCGGCAATGGAGGGGTCTTCCGCCTCCCGTTTGATGCCTTTCCTCCCCCCGGAACGGAAGTCCTCATCCACCTTGGACACGTTCTATTCAGTGACTCCTTTCACAAATCGGCACCTTCTTCAGGAGCGAAGGAAGGAGATTGCCGTTCTCATCCAAAGGACTGACAATCTCGATAGGACCCTTGCTGCTCGATTCCACTCCTAAAACTGAGAGTACGAGTGAAGACCAACTCTTTGATTCGTGCTTCCCCTCTCCGTTGCGAAGCTTCTGCAGTTCCTGCTCAAACTGACTGGCCCGCTTGCCGTCCCCGTTTAGACGCGCTCTTAAGGCCTTGGCCGCGATCCGATTGTATTCATCCTTCTCCATGGCGGAATACTGCTTGAACCAAGGAAAGCGGCGCCTTGGCTTCGTTTTGTTCTCCCAAATACTCGTTTTCGACACCCCAAAATGGCCGAAGAACTGCACAAGATGGTGGACAGTACCCAGTTCTGAGAGGTGTGGTGATGGTTAGAGAAGGTGGTCGTAATGGCCAATGATGGACGCGTCTTTATCGTAGAGATTGCACTCGCTTCCGTGAGGAATAGGGCATGCTCCGAGGTATTGACCAAGTGACGAACATCGTTTTGGAGGATGTGGAGGAGAGGATATTCTCCCCAACGGAGGAGGTGAAGGTGGAGAACTACGAAGTGTATTTGTGCAGAGGAGATGATACGTTCGCGTTTTCGTGTTTCTTTGAGTGTGTAGTGCTCTGGTAGCGTTGTATAGTGACGAAAGGGACGCGAGTGTTGACTGGAAGACACTCCATGCGGAACCGATCCAACCCATTGTGCATTGCTCTGTTTCCTGAACAAACCGGGTTCTAAACTAACAGCTAAACTTACGTCGGAGAATTGCAATGACCTCTCGAATGCCCGAGACCAGCTTTGGGTCTGAGGCGTATTGCTTCTCCATTCTCTCCAGGAAGACGAGGTCCTTTCTCGACAGACCATTTTCGTACGCCTTTAGCAGTGCGACATACCGCACAGCGAAATCCTTCTTCCCGTACACAAGCATCATCTCCAGAGGAACCACTCCCAGCATGACGACATAGCCGCCTCTCTCCAACTCGCAGAGATACGAGCAGAACTGATCGATACGCTCCTTCGCCGGAATTGCGCCATCCTCTCGTGCGACGATCAGCAGATCGCATAGCTCCTTGTAGCTCACCGCCGTCACCTTCACGCCAGCGTTATGCGCGCGTTCGATGGTCTGCATCGCCATCGCAGATTCTCCCTCCTGTGTGTAGTATTTGATGATTCCGTTATACAGCGTCGCCGACTTCTAGAAATGAGAGAGGTGAGAGGAGGCTACGGGTTGGGACTCGATGCACAGGTCAAACAGACAACTCAGAGAGGGGTCCTTCGGCGCGTTGGAGACGATGAAGTCGGTCAAGGGAGCGGGGATGCGCCAACCGGTTTTGATGCGCTGCAGGAAGAAGACGATGAGGTCGTTTCGTCCTTCGCACATGAAGGCGGTGACGATGCTTTGGCTGGAGTGGTTGTTGAAGGAGGGGTAGAGACTGCCTTCATCTGCCAAGGACTAGGAATAAGGGGGGATTGGCAAGCAAAACTTGAATAGACTCGAAGATGCGGCAAATGGTGGGATATGCGTCCAGGGAGAAGAGACAGTCGATGACGATGTCGTTCAGGAACGCATTGTTGACATAAATCTCCTCCTCGCACACAGTACCGTACAGCCTCTCGATTAGAGCGGGATCCTTCATCTCGTAAGCAATACGGACCAAACAGCGGAAGGTCAGCGCGTGCTTCCGCGTGAGTTTCATTTTGAGAATCTTGGAAAAGGTATTCTCCAAATCGGGGATTGCGCAGCGTTTTCCGAGTTGTTGCATCAGGGAGCACGTCAGCTTGAAATCGCTTCTCGGCAGAAACATCGGAAGTGTGCTGTACACTTTCATGCTCTTCGCCAGGTCATTGTTGGTCACACATTGGGAGAGAAGGATGATGCGCTCGTCTTCTGTCGAATTGTCCACCTCATCGGTTGGTGCGTACTTCCGTGGAGGGATACTTGCGGAAAAGAGTCGAGTCAGTTGAGTCAGTCGAGTCAGTCGAGTCAACGGAGGAGAAAGACAGGGAATGTTTCTTCCGATCGCCCCCGTATGGCAGGCTTTCCGGAACACAGCGCGACAAGGAGAAAGAAACATTGAGAAGGAAGAGGGTGGATGCAATTTGTTGGGGTATTGGGGGTGGTTATCTGTTGTGTGAGTGGAAGAGTTTTGTATTTCCTGTATGTATTGCAAGAAACACAACTACAAAAGATGCACAGCCTCTTCAATGATCCCCTCCAACTCTTCCACGAGAGATTTCCACGTCTCATTTCGATCCTCTGCATCTTTCCGTAGCACAGCAACGATTCGCTCGCACCCCTTCACATCACACTGTAATCGCGTCCTTATCAACTCCTTCATCACCACACTCAATTCTCGATTTGGGTCGTGCTGCTTTACATACTCCATTACCCATTTTTCTTCCTCCAACTCGCTTCTCATCGCCATCATCCACTTCAAGAGACGCTCCACTTCTTTTCCTTCTTCGCTGTTGTTTTCGATCACCTTCTCCTCTATACCCACCCCGCTCCTCTCATAATACTCCATCACTTCCTTCTTCAGCTCCTCCGGCAGCGTCTCCAACACACTCCGATCCAGCTCCTCAAACGCAGGCAACTCCAACATCGGACGCGGCGGCAGGTGCGGTTTCTTCAACAGCTCCTGAATCGTCAGCCCCGCAGAAGGACCGCTGCGCTTCGCTCGTGCGCCACGCGTGGGCGAGACAGGGCTGGGTCCCTACACCTCACTCCCCAGCACAACCACCACCACCGATCGCAGTTCCTTCAGCGTCAGCCCGATGCCCCTCACGTCCTCCGGCACGATCTGCATCTTTTCGAACAACACCCACGCGTTGGCGTACACGGCGTCGAACCCGGCGAGGAGAGTGGCACTCGTGAAGGTGGAGCTGCGCGTCAGTCACCACCACCACACCCACCTCACGATGTCGACAGGCCCCGAGCCCATGAACTTGGTCTAGTTGTGAGCGAGTGAGAGGAGACGAACTGTGACTTGGTCGCGCTTGCGCTTGTAGATCTTGAGAACCAGCTTCATCCCGCCGATCCCGCGTTCAGTGATCTTTCGTATGAGCAGCTACAACTCATCGCCTTTCTCTTGCCCCACCGAGCACACGTTCTTCATGTACTCGGCGACATCGTGGACTGTGGCGCACCGCACGCCGTACGACACCTGTGTGCTCACGCTCTGACTCGCCGCCGCCACACACAACACACGCCCGTCCTCGCCGCGCGCGTACTGCTGGAGCGTCTGACTCGTCTTCGGTCCCACCGCCGCCTCCAGCGCGTCCTGCACGTTCAGTGATATCATCACTACTACCCGCGGGAACTGCAGCAAGTCGGCACACGACGTCACGCCCAGCGCTTGCAGCTGCGCCTCCATCGCCTCGCCCACGCCGGGCAGCACGCTCACCGCCGCGTCGCGCAGATGCGTCGCCATCGCCTCGAAGGGGATGTACACGAGTCCGTCGGGCTTGGCTCTACGCTCACACACCTCTCCATCCACCACTCCTTCGTGGCAATGCGACACATCAGCAGGTTGTGGCTCACGCCGATGCTGCACGAGCAGTGCGTTTCGTCGCCTATTCGCCGTCTAGGGGGAATGGAGGGAAAAGAGAGGCACTTGATGGTGTGGAGGATGGAGAGAAACGCCTGGCGGTCGGAGTACGTGGAGAGGTCGCAGAACAGTTCATCGCAGCTTCCGATCTGGACCAGCGGCGTGTATTCCAGAACGATGTGAACGATCTGTTTGCTCGTCTGGTTGTGAGGGAGAACCGAAATCGAGACTTCTTTCGTCAGGTCGAAATCGTAGGGGAGAACGACCAGGTTGGGACATGCTTCCTTGGCGCGTTGCATCCAGTCGCCCTTCCGCACACCGAAACGGCGCGCTTCGTAATTGCACGAGCTAATCTCGCTGTGCGGACTATGAGTGAGAATGCGGGCTGGATGGGACGAGTCACTGCTGGAGACAGCCACGGGCTGGTTCTTGAGCTCGGGATGGTGAAGCAGGGCGATTTGGACGAAGTAACAATCCATGTCGATGTGAGCGTATATGCACTCCTTTCCGGGTTTGTCTACATGACAGGGAATGAAGAGGCGTACGAATTGGAGGCGCGTTCGCTTCATCATATCGCTCTCGCACCAACTCCTGCAGCTCGTTCTTGATTACGCTCATTAGGTGAAAACGGCTTCGATCCAGCACATGCTCCGGAGTATACACGGTGTCGAGAGCCTTCTTCTTCGCCTCCACCATTTCTAGTCGTGATTGCATCGGAAATGGATGGACGAGGAATACCGTTATTATCCGTGAACAGCGAAAAGGACACCTCGCTCAAGCGTTTCCCGGCATTCACACTCTCCACGATCCAATCTGGCGTTACAACATACAGATCCTTCTTCGTCTGTCTATGCGTGAGATCGGGTTGGATTGCTCACAAATCCTTGTACTTCGCGAAGGACACGTTCTCCGCGACAAAATGCGTTAGCTTCACATTGAAGGATACAGGCTCGAACCGTCCCCCATGATCACATACCAGTTGGCGCAATGTCGTGTAGGGAACGCTCGTGTGACCGTCAATGTACACAATAACACCTTCGAAGATGGAACTCTTCTTTCTACAGGGATAAGGGGAGGAATGAACAATCCACTCTCCTCTCTCGCTGATCTGTTCCACAATACGTCGATTGCGTTGTTCGAAGTATTCCTGACGACTCCACATCACATCGTTATTGTTTCATTCATGAAGATGGAAGAATTTGAAAAGGGATGGAGGGGTGGGTAGTGAGGAGAAGAAGTGATTGGGATGGAGTATTGGGGTGTTGGAGTGAGGGTGGGTGATTCTTGGATGAATGGTTGTTTCGTGATGCGTACTTTATTTGGTTGGAGTGGAGTGGTTGAATGGGGTGGTTGAATGGGGAGGAGAGGGAGTGGTTTGTGATTGTCAGAGAAGGGGAGTGAAATGGATGAATTTGAAAGTGAGGAGGAGGGATGAGTATTGAGTGCTATGTATGGAGTGTGAGGAGGGAGGAGTTGATTGAAGACGAAGAAGAGGAGGAAAGTGGATGATGGATTTGATTAGAATGCATTGATGGATGCTAGTGGAGAGGAATGGAGAAGAGAGAGTGGATTACGAGGGAATACGTTGTATGTGATTTCAACGTGAATATGAAGGTATTTGACTGTGAATGGTAATAGTGGAAGGGGAATGGGGCAGTTGGAGAGGCGTTCATCTTCTGGTGCTGTTTCTGTCTTGCAGAGATTGCATATGAATGAATGGTGTTGTATGGATGAGGATTGAGGAGGAATGACGATGAGGACGTATTCGCTTCCGAATCTGGGGATGAAGAGAGGACGAAGAGATGATTCTGTGATCGGAATTGAATGACGGAATCGTTGGAATGATACAGAGCGTGTTCCTTTGTATCATCAGCGATTACAGGA
>JANPWJ010001194.1:0-16329 GCA_027406325.1 Blastocystis sp. subtype 2
CAGCAGCCACTCGCCCAGCTCGATGCCCTCCTTGTTGCAGCCGTTCAGCACCAGACGGTACGAACTGTACGCCTTGCTGGGCAGGAAGTTGATCGTCTTCTTCTCGCCGTACGCGCTCGTCGCCCAGTTCACGTTCGCCAGGTTGCCCAGCGTCTCCCACGAGTTCTTGTCGTTGGGCGTGTTGGACGCCTGGATGCGGATCGACGTGGGGTTGCGCGTGTTGCCGTTGCCCTTGTAGATCTCCGTCTTCGTCGCCCACTCCTTGCGCTCGTTGCCGAACGTGTACACGAACCACACGTTGGAACACTCCTCGTCGTCCGAGAAGAACTTCGTGTTCGTCTTCTTGTCGAACACCTTCTCCCACGTCTCGTGCCACGTACCGTCGTCGTAGCCGTCGTGCGAGCGCGTCACCGTGCCGCCGCTCAACAGCTCGCGGTTCCCGCTCAGCGGACTCACGTACACGTCGAAGTCGTTGTTCTCCTCGCTCGCCAGACGCTTGTGCACCTCCACGCACAGGAAGTTCTCGCCGTCCACCAGCGCGGAGGTGAAGATCGAGTCCGCGTACACGATGAAGGACGAGGTGGAGGCCTGCTCCAGCGCGCGCGTGTCCTTCGTCACCTCGCCCGCGGGCATGCGCACACGGTTCAGCTCCACGCCGTTCAGGTACAGGATGAAACCGCCGCGCGTGCGGACGCCCGCCTCGAAGGAGACGAAGAGTTCGTTGATCACGGCGTTGAAGGTCGTGCAGTAGTACGAGGTGATGTCCGCCACCTTGTCCAGCTGACCCACCTTCTCCGAGCGCCAGCCGCGCTGGGTCTCCTTCTTGAACCAGTTGGCGGGCGGCGCCACGTTCGCGACCTGGTACTCCACCTCCGCCGTGCCCTGCTCCAGGAACACGACGGTGGAGACGGTGACCGTCTTCGGGGACGCGCCGGCGCCGATCGAGCCCGACACGGGGGAGTTGTCGCCCACGACGACGTTGTAGGTGTAGCTGCAGCCCGCGTTCTGGCGGTCGATGTGGATGAAGGAGAACACCGACTTGTCCGCGCAGAAGTAGCGCTTGTAGTTGTTGGTGTAGTTCGGCACGTCCGTGTCCACGTAGAAGGGCTTGCCGCTGCCGTCGGTGAACAGCATCACCAGGCGCTGCGCCGAATTGTCCATGGGGTTCGTCGTGTAGGCGATCGGCGTCTTGCTTCCAGAGCACGCCACCACGCTGATGCTCAACGTCGACATCGACTCCGTGCCCGCCGCGTTCTTGCACGACATTTGGTACGACCCGACGCCGGCCGTGGTGGCCGTCGGACGACCGTACACCACACCGTTGGAGCGCACGTTCAGTCCCGCGGGGAAGGGCGAGAGCGTGACGCACTGCGTGAAGTACTCGTGCGCCGGCTTGATGATCACGTCCGCTCCCTCGTACAGCGTGAACTCGGCGGGACTGGCGTAGGGCGCCTCAGCAAGGGTCATCTGCGAAGCGTCGATCTGGTACAGGTCGATCGCGTTCATCTGCAGGTTGTTGCTCGTCTCCGCAATCGCCGTGAAGTGGAAGCGTATGGCGCGCACGGGGGCCGTGACGCCGAGCATCACGTAACACTGGCGCTCGTTGATCTTGTTCCAGTAATCGTTGGTGAAGGAGCTCACCTGCGTGAAAGTGGCGCCGTCCGTGGAGGTCTCCACCGTCCAGGTCTTGGGACCGTTCTCGACGCTGTTGCGGGGACCGACGATGCAGTACATGTTCACGAGGTGGCGATCGCCGTGGTTGAAGACGGCGGTGATCAGGTGGTTCTCCGAGGCGGTGGAGATGTGACGCGTGCTGTAGTCGCCGTGGAACAGGTTCGCCGCCACGCTCTCCGCGTTGTTGTGGTGCGTGTCGGACACCGTCGTGTCCAGACCCAGCGAGATGCCCTTCTCCGTCAGGAAGCGGATCGTGATCTTCGTGTCCAGCGGGTACGACGTGGAGTCTCGGTTCACCACAGCCACCGCGAACACGTTCTCGCCAGCGATCAGGCGGCCCGCGCCCACGCGCTCGTTGAAGGTGCGCCACTCGGAGGTGGTGGTGGTGGCGGTGGACGTGGAGGTGGAGCTGACGTCGCCCTGCACGTTGGCGCGGTGGACCTCCTCGCCGTTCAGATACACCACGACACCCGCGCGCGCCAGCGTTCTCATCTCGAAGCCCATCATGCCCGTGACGCTGCTCACCGTGATCGTTCTTCTGAACAGCCACACGCTGTGCGCCACAGTCGGCGCGGTGGCGGGCACGGCGTCCCAGGAGCCCGAGAACGCGGCGGTGTTCCAGCCGGCAGGCACCGTTCCGTCCGCCTTGTACTTCCACTGCGTCATGTCGTTGTCGGAGAGGAGGAGCGTGTTGAACTCGACGACCGTCTCCGGCTCGTTGAGCATGTTGATCGCGTGCACCACCTTCACCGTCTCCTCGTCGTCCAGGTACAGCTCCACGTCGATGAAGGAGCTGGGAGTCCAGCCGCGCTGGTACTTCTGCGACAGCACCAGCTTGTACGTGGCGGCCGGCAGGCAGAACGGGAACGTCTGGAACTCCGCGCCCTGCGAACCGAGCACGTCGCGACCGACGTGCGAAGCGATCACGCTCTCTCCGGAATACAGCGTCCACTGCTCAGCGCTGCCCATACCCGCGTCGTACTTCTTGACGTCGAAGCGCGCGCGCGCGCCCGTGCACTCGTTCACGGAGATGGTGATAGAGGCAGAGTAGGAGGTGGTGCCCGTCGCGATGTGTTGTGCGGACACCTGAAGCGACGTCGCGCCGGCAATGGCGGACGGCGAACCCGAAATCACACCCGACGCGGAGGAGAAGCTCAGACCCGCGGGGAGCGAACCCGTGATCTGGAAGTCGTGGAAGCCCGCAGCCGTCGGGACCAGCAGCACGTCCGCCTCGCCCACGAAGAACTCGAACGACGCCGCGCCGTAAGACAGGACGGGCGTTTCAACGAAGGTGACGGCGTTGGAGAGCAGTTCGATCTTTCCGACTTCGATGGTGGAGCCCGCGGCGCCGTCGAAGGTGAACTTGAAGCGGTTGTAGGAGAGCGCGTTGTGGGGCATCTCGAAGACCATCGTCTCGTACTTGGAGGCGAAGTGCATGTTCTCCTTGGTGTCCAGCACCACCCACGCCTCGCCGTCGTTGGACGCGCTAACTGTCCACTTGGCGGGACGACGCTCCTCCAAGCCACCCGAGGAGGTGACGGAGTAGGCGTTGATGAACTCGCGACGGTCGTTGTCGAACACGAGCTCGTTGTACACGGGCAGCGTGGAGGCCGTCCACTTGGTGCGAAGGTCGCTGTCGAAGGCGTTCTCGTGGGTCTCCGTCACGATCGAGGACGGATGATCCGTCTCGAAGGTGGCTTCGAAGCCGCGCGAGCTGCCGCTAGCAATGAGCATGAAGAATCCCTTGAAATCGTCAGAGACCGAATCCGTGCGCTCGCCGTCGAAATGAACCTCAACAGCGATCACGACAGAGCCGGTGGTAGGAAGGAGATGGACGGGAAGAGAGACACGACGATACTGCGCGGATTCTGAAACAGAGGAACAAGGAGTGCTCTCATCCACAGTGGCGGGAAGATTGACTCTAGCGACCTCCTGACCGTTCGCGTAGAGGATGAACCCATACTTGGTGAAGACGCCGACCTCAAAGGCGCTAATTCCTTCGAATGCGGTAGGAATCGTGATTGCAGAGCGATAGTAACGCGTCATCACGGAGGACTCGATCGCGGGGAACATAGCGGGACTGCTGCTTGACCAGGAAGAAACATCAGAGGCGGGAGCGTACCAAGAACCGGAAGCAGTGTTGGAATACTTCCATGCCGCCTTCGTCGTCTGATGCATGTAAGCTATGAGTCACGCCTAGCAGGAGTAGCCCACGATAGACGGTGAGGATACCCGTTTCAAGACGGTCCAGGATACCGTGCGCAATTGTAACACCGTCCACTTGAACATCGACATACGATCCAGTCGCCCAGCCCGCCTTCGACACTTGGTCCAGCAGCAGGGTGTGGACACCAGCGTTCACGCAGAACTCGTAGTCCTGAGTGACTTGGTTCATATTCCTTCCATTGATCACGCCCACAAATCTCCCAGTATAGATATCACCTTCCCAGATTTGAACGTTTTCGTATGTTGCGCTGGAGCCATACACGCGGTGCAGAACCATGGCGCGCTTGCCGTTTAGGCAGGCACTCTCCGCAGCAACTAAAACATAAAACGACCGCGGCACACTCAACCCAAAAGGAAACACAATGCAAGAATAGCGCGCATCTTGTTTCTTAGCAAAGAATAGTGATAACAAAAGTTGAAAGCATTGGATTACACGACCGTATAATTTTGGGTTAGGGCCCATTCGTGGAATAGAGGCCTTTAGAGATATATATCCCGCTTCTCCATTACAATCACGCTGCGAGAGAGGCGGAATCGGGACTCTTCTCCCAAATGTCCGTCAGGTCGGGGAAACTGGTCATTTCCCCTTTTCTCCAGACGGACCAAAGCCGATTTGAAACAAACACTCAAATACGTAGTACAACCACAGCAACACTGCGCAGGGTAATTCGGCGCGTGGCAGCGGTGATCATCTCCGTAGACCCAGAAATCGAACATCTTGCCGTTGTAGGAACCGATGGCCTTCGTCACGGGGACCATGCGCACCGTAATGCGCTGCTGGATCAGGCGCTCCTGATTCGAGTTAATCAGCTACAGCGTCACTCCTGCACCCCACGCATACGTTCTCAGCATCGTTGAACAGCTCCACGCAGGCAGACTGCAGATCCGGATAGACGATCTCCTGAGGAGGAAGGAGGTGATAGCCAGTTTGCCTATTCCTCACGCACAGGACGCAACGCCTACTGGCACATGGTGAAACCAGGAGCCGAGGCAATCAGGTCCTGGGGCAGACCACTGACATCGATCACCTTGTTGGAGACGTGGTTCACGAACTCCACCATCAGCTATCCATGACTCCACCACGGAAGGAGTACGTTGATGTAGTACACGAGGGAGCCAGTGCCCTCGCACTTGGTGCAACGATTGACCCCCGTTCCCTTGCAGTAGGTGCACTGGCGAGTGCCCATGCCGTTGCAGCTCGAGCAGGTCTGACGCTGGTCGTTCACCATGCGAGAACCCACGCCGTTGCACCACGTGCACTGATCGCGACCACGACCGTGGCAGCTCGTGCACTGCACGTTACCGCGACCGAAACACTTGTCGCACTGCTGCACGTACTCCGTGTGAGGCACCTTCACGTTCACCGTCTTCTCCGTGAACATGGCAGGGACATCGACAGCCACTTCCCAAGGCAGAGGAGCGCGACCGTAGTTGGGCGAATCGACCTAGCTGTGAACGCGCAACGAAAAGACTACGCCATCGCCCTTGTAGGGACGGCTCTTGTAACTCGTCGATCGCTTCTCCATGAAGCTCTCCCACATGCAGTGGTACGAGTTCATCGGATTGACGCCCGAAATGCTCATCTCGGCGGCGGGCTTCTTTCCCCAGCAGCAATTGGAGGCGACCAGAGTCTGAAGAGAGACACGCAGATCGTTCTCGCTCATGTTCGCGGAAGCAACCTGAGCGGTGCGAATCACGTCGCTCTCTACCCATCACGAAGAGAACAAACAACTACGTCCTTGCTGGATAGCGGGCGCAGCAAGCATCACGTTGGCAGCATTGGGCGAAGCCATGTTGTAACCCTACTCATTACGCTTTCAGAGGGAGGTTACGTCAATCTGAGGAGGAGTTACCTTTTCGACAACAGTAGGATTCTGATCGGGATTCATTTCGAAGGAGCAATTTGAAGAAAGATAAGGATGGTCACAGATACGATACTATCAGTGATCATTGTCCCTTGATACGTATGTGTGGAGCGAAGTCCCTGAACGCGCGGGACTGGATTGTGGTTCTCGTGAAAAAGGGCGCCGTCTTCACCAACGCAAGGGAGTCTGAATGACCCCTCGCTACTCGAACATCCCGTTTCTCCAACTACAGTGAAATCGGCGGAGAATCATTTCTTATCGAGCGAAGTACACTATCGAAACAAACACGTCATAAAGGATCCCTTATTCGTGCTTCTCCTCAAGGTCCTTGAACATGGCAACGCACTCATCCAAGGTCTTCACACCGACCATCTCGTTGCTACGGCTGCGGATGGCGACCTGGTTGTTCTCGACTTCCTTGTTGCCGACCACAAGAATATAGTTGTACTGAGCCAACTGCGCCTCTCTCACCATCTTGTTCAGCGTGCGACCCGAATCGTCCACGTCCACCTGGAAGTAGTTGTCCCAGAGCAGCTGCTTCACCTTCTGCGCGTACTCCATGCAGGTCGCGTTCACGGGAATCACGATCGCCTGACGAGGAGACAGCCAGAACGGCCACTTGCCCTTGTAGTGCTCCAGCAGGATGGCGAAGGAGCGCTCCACCGAGCCAAGGATGGCGCGATGCACCATCACAGGTCTCTCCATCGACCCCGACTCCGTCTTGTAGGACAGGTCGAAGCGAATCGGAAGCTGGAAGTCCAGCTGGATGGTAGCCGTCTGGTGGGTGCGACCCAGCGCGTCCAGCACCTTGATATCGATCTTGGGGCCGTAGAAGGCACCGTCGCCCGGATTCACCTTCCAGTTGCCCTCGCCGATGAAGTCGTTCAGACTCTCCGTCAGCGACGCCTCCGCCTTCTCCCACAGCGCCAGGTCGCCCATGGCCTTCTTGGGGCGCGTGGACAGCTCCAGCTTGAAGGACATGCCGAAGATGCCGTACACGTGACGCATGAAGTCCAGCACGCCCGACACCTCCTGCTTGATCTGGTCCGGACGGCAGAAGATGTGCGCGTCGTCCTGCTGGAAGCGGCGCACACGCGTCAGTCCGTTCAGCGCGCCCGACAGCTCGTTGCGGTGCAGCACGCCGAAGTCAGCGAAGCGCAGCGGCAGCTCTACAGCGTGAAAACCCCGCCACGAACGCACCTCTGTAGCTGTGGAGCGAGTGCTTGAACATGATGCAGTGGCCCGGGCAGTTCATCGGCTTCAGACCGTACTCCGTGTCGTCGCACTTGAACAGGAACATATCGTCCTTGTAGTGGTCGTAGTGCCCGCTAATGCGCCACAGGTCCAGGTTAAACACGTTAGGCGTCACCACCTCCGTGTAGCCTCTCTTATGGTACTCGCCGCGGATGAACTCGATCAGCTTGTTGTATATGTACGCGCCGTGCGGCAGGAAGAAGCAGCTGCCCGGCGACAGCTCGTGGAAGAAGAACAGGTCCTGCTGCTCGCCCAGACGGCGGTGGTCGTTCTTCTTCGCCTCCTCCTGCAGCTTCTTCCACTCCTTCAGCTCCTTCGCGTCGGGGAAGGAGATGCCGTACACGCGCTGCAGCGTGTCGTTCTCAGCGTCGCCCAGCCAGTAGCACGCGCTGTTCTTCACGACGGCGAACCCCTTGATCAGCGAGGTGGTGGGCAGGTGAGGACCCATGCACAGGTCGATCAGCGAGCCGCAGCGGTACACCGTCGTCAGACCGCCCTCGGGCACCTTCGAGCTGATGATGCTCTGCTTGAAGGGGTTGTGGACGAAGAGGTCCAGGGCCTGCTGCTTCGTCAGCACGCAGCGCTGGAACACCTGCTTCTCCTTCACGATGCGGTTCGACTCCGCCTCGATGTCGTTGCAGTCCTTATCCGTCACAGCCCTACGCGTGACAGAAAACGACAGGATTCTGCATCTTGCCGAAATACGCGTCGTAGTAGAAGCCGTCCTTCAGAGCGGGGCCGATGCAGAGATCCACGCCGTACAGGTTCTCCATGGCCTCTCCGAGCACGTGCGCGCTGCTGTGCCAGAAGGTCTGCCCATCACGCTCATTCCCCGCCTCCTACCGCCTTTCCGCCCTTGTCGTCGAACTTCAGCAGCCACAGTTTGCAGCTGCCCTCGAGAGGACGCGTGAGGTCCCACAGCATGCCCTCCTCCTGGTCCTCGTCATCGCTGTTCTCCTCCGTCTTCACGTAGCAGCTGCTGATGGACGGATCCTCGTACACCACCTGCAACGTGAGAAGGGCGAACAAGCACGACTCTAGCGACCAGCACATGCTGAGCGAGGCCCTTGGAGATACCCTCGGCAATCATCATGGGAGTGGTTTCCCAGGCCTTTCCCGTCTTCACGGCTCCGTCAGGGAGGGTGATCGTAATCTCGTCATGGGGCTTCTCTAAACAACGTAAGATGCACTTCAATCGCATCGTCACACCATACCCTGAAGCGTCTTCTGGTATTCCTCGTAATACTTGTTGAACAGCTCGAGACGCTCCTGCAGGAAGGGGGCGTTCTTACAAATCTCCACCTCGCCTCCGATGCATCCGGAAGTCTTAATATTCTGCTCAGTACCCTCAATTAAACGATTCGTTTCGTGACTACTTCCCAAGGTGAATACTGACAACTAGACCCGCTCCCCTTACTTTTCAGCAGACATAATGCCGCGTTATACCAGTTACAGTCCTTTTCTGCGCAAGTGATAGGAACAAAACGACAGCCGCGGTAATTCGCCGCTTTCCGCGCTTCTCAAAGGGATTGCTCTCGTCCGACATTCTTCCGATTCAGCTGATTTCCTTTATTCCTCGCATGCGCTCGTCGTTACGAGCAGCATGCCGAATGGATTTCCTTCGTTAGGGGCGTTTCCGTGGTTTGGGGATAACAGTCCCCCACAAACAGTCCTGCGAACAAACAGCTTCAACGCAAAAACTATTCGTGCTGCTCCTCGGCACTGTCATACTTCCGCAAATCAATAGTCAAAATAGAAGACGACGCCTCCTGCCAATTATGGTACACACCCACCAAGCTGTCCCCGCGCTCAAACAGCAGATCCTTGTGGGAGATGATGATGCACTGCGTGTGCTTCGAGTTCTCCTCCACGTACCGCGCAACGCGCTCCACGTTCGCGTTGTCCAGCGCATCGTCGATCTCGTCCATGATGAAGAAGGGCGCTCGGCGGTAGCTGTGCAGCGCGAACAGCAGCGCCAGCGTCGCAATCGTCTTCTCGCCGCCCGACAACTGACTGATGTCGCGGTACTGCTTCCCCACGGGCGACACCGTGTACTTGATGCCGCCCAGATAGGGCTCCTCCGGATTCGTGAGGGCGAGAAGCGCCTGTCCGCCCGTCGTGAACTGGAGCGTGCGCGTCAAGTCCTTGTACGTGGAGTCGATCACGCCCTCCACCTGCTCGTACGCCGCCATGAACACCTCCTTTCTCCGCTCGCAGCACTGCTTGAACGCCTCGTTCGCCTCGTTGTAGTCGTTGATCAGCTCCTTGCGGTCCTTGTTGATCAGCGACACCTTCTCCGTGATGTCCCTGAACTTCTGCTCCGCCAGCATGTTCGGCGACATCCGGTCGATCTCCGTCGCCAGTCGGCTGATCTTCTCGCGGTACTGGTCGTCGCGCACGCCGTACTCCTTCTCGCTCACCGCCGACGCGTCGCCCAGCATGCTGAAGTCGATGCGCTCCACCTCCTCCTGGTCGTTCTGCACCGTCAGCGCCTGGCTCTGGCTGAAGTGCTGTGTGAACGGCTGCGACAGGCTCTCGCCATCCACCTCCATCGCGTTCGAGTCGCGGTCGCTGCTCGCCACGGAGGACTGCGAGTCGCGCGGGTTCAGCATCGGCAGCTTCACCTGCTCCATCATCGCCGACTTCAGCACCGCGTTCCGCTTAGAGCGCAGCGCCTCACACGCCGACCGCTCCTTCGATATCGCGTCCTCGTTCTTCTTCTGGTTCCCGCGGTTCTACGCGTCACGCGCTCCACCCACGCCCACCTCGCGGATCTTCTTGTCGATCTCCTGCGTGATCACCTCGATGTCCTTCATCTCCTTCTGGTGACGCCCGATGACGCGCTGGATCGTCTCCAGCTCCTCCTCCTCCTCGTCCGCCTCCTTCGTCACCTCGCTCAGCCGGCTCTCGATCTCGCGCGCCTTCTTCTCGCTCTTCTTCTGTCCCTGGCGCAGCTCCTCGATCTGAGACAAGATCGACCGCAGTCGCTCCTGTCCGTACTGCTGCTTGCCCTCGATCAGCGCGATGTGCGTCCGGCACTCGCTCTGCATGCGCTCGTTCTCCTTCAGGCGCGTCAGCACCTCGCTCTCCAGCTGTTGCACCGACCCCACGCCCAGCTCCGACAGGAACGACCCGAACACGCGCTTCTGAATCACGGTCAGCTTCTGCAGGTAGTTCGACAGCTGCTGCGTCAGCGACTCCTCCTGCTCCTTCAGCGCGCCCATGCCTCGCTGCGTCTGCGCCAGCGCCGTCTCCAGCGCCGACATGCGCGCGGAGTACGACTGGATCTTCTTCTCCGTGATCGCCACCTCCTCCGAAAACACCCTTCTCGTCACGCTCGCACGCCACACTCACCTCAGCTTGCCTCGCTGCACCACGATCTCGTTCTCCACGTTCCGAACGCGATCGCCGTTGCGCGCCACGCGCTGGAGCCTCTTCTCCATCTCCTGACACTCCTTCTCGCACGCCTCCAGCTCCTCTCGCTTCTTCTCCACCTCCTTCTCCTCAAAGGCGTCCACGCGCGTTGTGGTCCCCACGCCTCCGCTGATCGCGCCGCTCTTGCTGATCTCCTCGCCGTCCAGCGTCACGATCCGCTCTCGAATGCGCTCGCGATACGCCAGCGTGCGCGCAGTGGTCAGGTTGTCCGCAACCACCGTGTTCCCTACCGCGTAGCGCACCGCCACCTCCACCGAGGGGTCGAACTCCAGCACGTCGTAGCACAGCGTGTACTGCTGGCGGCGCAGGTCCACGCGGATGTCCTTCGGCACCAGCGCGTCCAGCGGGTAGAAGTCCATCGCCGGCATGTGCTGCTCCTTGAGGAACCTACGGGTGACCATGATGACCAAGGACCACTGAATGCACTCGATAGCGGCCACCTTGGTGGAGACGACCACCGCGTCCAAGTGACTGCCCAGCGCGGTGGTCACGGCCAGGCGATATCTACTCCTCACGCGAACCTCGCTCACCCACCTGCGCTGCGTGGCGTTCACCAGATCCACCAGCAGTCCCTTGACCTCGGGGAACAGGTCCTGCAGACGCTTCACACACGCCTTTCTCTCCGCCTTGCGGTTCTTCCCCTCCTGCGCGTCCAGGCTGTTCTGCAGCTTCTGCTTCAGTCGCTCGCAGCTCTCGCGCTTCTGCTTCAGCTCCTCGCTCAGGCTCGAGTACTCGTTCTGCAGGCCCGCGCTCTCCTCCTCCAGGTGGCGCACCACCTGCTCGCAGTCGTTCTTGCTGTTGTTCAGACGGTCCAGCTGGCCGCGCAGCTCCTGCACCAGCTTCCGCGTGCTGTCCAGCTCCTGCTGGTGGTTCGCGATCAGGTCCGTCTTCTGCTTCACATCGCTGTCCAGCGTCTCGCGCGCGCGCTTCGCCGTCTCGTTCGCCTGCAGAACGCTGCCCGCCTCCTCCTCGTACACCTTCTTCAGCTCCTCGTACCGGACGCGCTGCGCCTCGCTCAGTTGCACCTACGCTCACATCCCCGCGGCACTCCTACTCCGCTCTCGGTGGGCGTGGACTCCGCCAGTGTGCGCAGCGTCGCGTGCATTCGCTCCAGCTCCGTCGTGAGGACGCGGTTCTCCTCCTCCAGCGTCTTCTCTTCGCCCTCCAGACGCGACAGTTCCGACGCACACCGCTGCGACTCGTTTCTACCTATTACACCGTCGCGACGACATACGCATAGCGCCGCGCTCGATCGCGCAGCTTCATGCTCTCGGGCTGCGTCTGCTTGATGCGGTCCTCCACCTGTTTCTGCTTCTTCTCCTCCTTCTTCACCTCCTCGCGGATCTCCGCCACCTCGCGCTGACGGCTGTCCTTCTCCTGTCTCAGGCGCTACACGCTCAGTGCCTCCTCTCTCGCCTACGCTGTCATTACCGTCGAGTCGGTCTCCCTCCGTCTTCAGCGTGTCGATCTTCTTCATGTGCTGGTCCAGATTCGATTGCACGTTGAACAGCTGCCAGAGGAAGTACTCCACGCGGAGATCGCGCAGCAGGCTGAGCTTCTTCTGGAACTCGTCGGCCTCTTCCTTCTGCTCCTGCACGATCTTCTTCTCCGATATCATTGTGTACTTCTTCTTCAGATTCATGTCCATCACCGCCTTCAGCTTCTCGCGTCTCTCTCGCAGCCGCTCGTACTCTTCCTTCATATCGAAGCTGCCGCTCAGCTGCTCGAACAGAAGCGTCAGTTCCTCTGGAGAGCGCGTCGATATGTTCTGCACGTCTCCCTGGTACACCAAGAAGTTGCGGCAGTTCACGAGAATGTTCAGGTCAGCCAGTTTGCGAATATACGCTTCGCAGGAAATCTGCTGCCCATTCACCTTGTACTGCGACGACCCGTTCGCATTCACGCGGCGGAAGAACTCGATCTCCACGCCCGCCTCCACGCTCTCCGTCAATTCGTGATCCACAGCGTCGGTCTGGTAAAACAATGCGACAGAACACGTGCTCGCGCTCTTTTCGTTGTCCTCGCTGTGGTATACCAGATCCTGGAGATTCTGGCTTCGGAGGTACTTCGTTGATATCGCTAGAACGAAGCTGATGGCATCCATTAAATTCGATTTCCCTATAAATCAATCCCGCTAGGCGCATCTCACCCGCTCCATTCGGTCCAATGATGCAGGTGAACTGCTCGAACGGCCCGATGATGTGACGGCCTCTATAGGATTTGAAATCTTCAATTTCAAGTCGAGTCAGGCGACCCATCGCTCCGCTGCAGAAAAGAAATGATTTGAAAGAGTCGCCAAGAATTCATCCATTTTGGCGCGGTTTTCCAAAACGAAGACTTTTCCCTCATTTCCCTCCATTCTGCTGGAAATAGAGCGTAGGATTCATATCGGAGTCTAAACCGGCAACAGTGGGGAATCAGGGAGTGGGGTCCCAAACCAGCATAGATGGCTCGATATTGCATTATTACATCAGTTGGCAGCGTTTGCCAACGATTCTGGGGTGAAATGGATGTCAATCACGCATTCCTCTGCCACTGTCACCATCGACTCGTGTCCACATCCGAAATCCGATCCTCACCAAATCCTCATGGACTGTCGTCTCAACACAGCAACCGCGGTTATTGGGTAGATCCTCCGCGGAGGGCGATAACCGTTTTTCTTCAAAAGACAAAGATGAAAGCGGCCGAACTAGATCGCAAGATCGAAGACGTCGCCAAAAAGGGCTATCATGCCACAAAGCAGCTATATAAGAAGATCATGCGTCGAGTTCGAGGAAATGACGTCCGATATTTCAACACAACAAAGAGGGGAGACATAAACGACTGGAGGAAGCAGCTCCACGGACTAAATAAGAAAGAGGTCGGAAGGACCATGAAGTGCGTTATCGCCGCGATGACCGTGGGGACAGACGTTTCCTCTTTATTTCCCGACGTGATTAGCTGCATTCACAACGAAACGCTCGAATTGAAGAAACTCGTCTATCTGTCGCCTCCATCCTCTTCTTCTCACTCATAGATACTTACTAAAATACGCGCGGGAGAATCCCGAGTTGACGCTGCTCTCAGTGAACACATTCGTCCAGGACTGCGACGACAAGAACCCCCTCATCCGGTCGCTTGCTCTACGCACGATGGCCTGTCTCCGTGTGGAGTCCGTGATCGAGTATCTCGTCCCTCTTCTTGACAAAGCACTCGACGACGTGGATCCCTACGTCCGCAAAACCGCCGCTGTCTGCGTCGCCAAGCTCTACGACATGGCTCCGGAGCGGTGCGAGGAGGAGGGCTTCATCCTCCGTCTTCGCAAGATGATCAACGACTCCAGTCCCTTCGTCGTGTCCAACGCCATCTTTGCACTGCACGACATCTCGCAGACCATCGGTCGCGACTGCATCCACGTGAACAGCAAGATGCTGAATCGTCTGCTGCTCTGTCTCGAGGAGTGCTCCGAGTGGGGACAGATCATCATCCTTGACGTTCTCGCCGGCTACGTGCCGCAGGACGAGGCGGAGGCCATCACGGTGGTGGAGAAGACGATCCCGCGTCTCCAGCACGCCAACGTCGCCGTGGTCATGGGGTGTGTGCGCGTTCAGTCACTCACGAATAGAGCCATCAAGGTCATCCTGCTGAACATCGAGGACTGCGACGAGGAGCTGACGAAGGCGTCGCTCAACAAGCTGGCGCACGCGCTGGTGTCGCTCACCTCCGCGGAGTGCGCCGAGTTGCGTTACGTGGTGCTGCGCAGCATGCGCCTGATCGTGCAGAAGGTGCCGAACCTGCTCTCGCAGAACATCCAGGTGTTCTTCTGCAAGTACAACGACCCCTACTACGTGAAGATGGAGAAGCTGGAGCTGCTGATCTCGCTGTCCACCTCCAAGTACCTCGAGCGTATCCTCAGCGAGCTGAAGGAGTGGACGTGCCGTCGCTCTCTCACCCGTAGGTACGCCACGCAAGCCGATGTCTCCTTCGTGCGCGCCTCCGTCCGCGCGATCGGTCGCTGCGCCGTGAAGCTGGAGTCGTCGGCAGACCGCTGCGTCAACGTCCTTCTCTTCCTTCTCCAGAGCAAGGTCATCGTTCACTTCTCGCCTCATCGCTAGGTCAACTATATCGTGCAGGAAGCCATCATCGTCCTCACGCGCCTCTTCCGCCTGTACCCGGGCAAATACACGTCGGTGATCGTGCCCATGTGCGGCGTCATGGACCTTCTCGACGAGGCGGAGGCGCGAGCGTGCATCATTTGGGTGATCGGCGAGTACTCTAACATCATCGACAACGCCAACGAGCTGCTCGGACTCTTCATCGACTCCTACCACGACGAGAAGCCTGTCGTGCAGCTCCAGCTCCTCACCGCCGCCGTCAAGCTCTTCCTGAGACGCCCCGACGCGGGCAAGGAGGTGATGACGTCACTCCTCACGCTCGCCACGGCGGAGACGCTCTCGGTAGATATTCGCGATCGCGCGTTCCTGTAGGAGAGGCGAGTGGGCGTGAGGCATAGGTACTGGAGACTTCTCTCGATGAATCCCGCGGTGGCGAGGCGTGTGGTGCTCGGCGAGCAGCCTCCGCTGAAGCACGAGTACGAGGACGAGATGGACGACGACATGCTGTTCACGATGCTCGAGCAGATGGGCTCGGTGGCTGGAGTGTACTACAAGGAGCCCGCGTCCTTCATCACGCCGAAGCTGGGACCGAAGCCGGTCGGAACGCTCTCGCCGATTGACGACGAGGACATCGACACAGCCTCGTCGGGAGAGGACAGCGACGAGGACATTGACATCTTTTCCGACGAGGAGAAGAAGAGCGATTCGCAGGAGCAGGCGGATAGCGACTCGTCGTTCGATGACATTTTCAAATAGATCTACATGGCTGTTTCTTGAAAACCCGTTCCATAGTCAGTCTTTCTTGAAGTGGATAGTCCATCATGAGTATTTTGCTCCCACACCGAGTTAGCAATAGGTGGGATGATAGAAACGCAAAACAATGAGATTGTCGAGTCCACGCTTGACGAGTCCGTGTATGACACGATTGTAGGCGGATTCCATTTGAGCGTCACTCGACTAGATGAGAGATGTCAGAGTCATTCTCGCAAAAATGAAGATCGTCTTCTTCGCCAATGTCGCCAACCCCGACATCCAAAAGCATCTGGATGACTGTAGATTCGCACGATCGTGTTAACTGTAGGGGATCTGTGGGGCCCTCTGCTGATTGGTTTGCTCATCTCCCTGTTCACTCCTTGCTCCCCGTTTCATCCGTAGTGCTGCCGTATTTCGACCGCTGGGCAACAAGGACGAGTCTGTGATGTTCTCGTCGGTGATCCTTCTTCAATGGCTTGGTGCTCTCGGTCTCTACGTGAATGCGAAGCTGCTGAAGGTGAATATGTAAGAATCGCGTTCCTTGCTTTAGAATAGCTCTTGCTTCCAGATGGTGTGTGCTGTTGGCTACGCATTGACTCCCATCCTCATCCGCATGGTGATTGGTGCTGTCATCGAAAACGGAGTCATCGTTCTCATGTTGGCAGTCCTCAGTCTGGCGTGGAGTATGTACGGTGGGTTCTTTCCTGTTCCTTTGAGTCTAGTGCTTAACGTTTTTCTTTCTAAGAATCTGACGAACGAGCGTCGTGTTCTTGTTCTTCTTCCGGCAGCCCTATACTTCTTCTGCTTTGATTTCTGTCTCTGGTAACTTATACGCTTGTTTGTTGCACCCGCACCTGTCGCTCGAAGGAGCAATCACCATCACGTCCTCTTCTATTTTCATTACACATCTACATATCGTCTACGTCGTGCAATGAGTCATCTCTTTCGTCACCTCCAATTGACGGAAGAACGGCGCCCTCAGTGCAGCCGTTTCATCTCCCTTGTGAAGGCGATTTCTCCCCCACCAA
>JANPWJ010001198.1:0-23752 GCA_027406325.1 Blastocystis sp. subtype 2
TAAGGAGCTCGCTATTCGCCGTCTGGTGTGCGGTGGAGGCGTGTCTGCTTAAGTGGAGATGGGAGAACTTGGTTGCATCATGCGATGTTTTCTGAACACTTTGAGTTTGCTAATTTTCTTGAACGCTTTGAGTTTGCTTATCATCTTGAACATCTCAAACAAACAGAAGAATATTCTTCACTCTCCGCTTCCACGAGACCCTCTTTGGTGTCTGCCTCGTCCTCACTGACCGGAGGCAGTTGGCAGTGAATCGCGCCTTCAATCACGAACTTCTCCGTCACGCACGTGCCATTCAGTTTCTTATCGCCCGCATGAATCACACAAATCGCGGCTTTGCTCATATCGCGCGTGACCTTCCCATCGCCGCCTTCGATAATCGCCTCCAAGTCATCTCGATTCGGCGTCGTGTGCTTATCCACGTAAATCAGACCGCACTCCTTGAACACGCCCCACTTCTGGCTGCGACGTCTCTCCAACCCCTCTTCGGCAATCGCATCGATGAAGTCCTCCACACGTGCCCACTCGCCTTTCTCCAAACTGGCATACAGCCACTCTTTCCTCACAACGGAAACACCGCGAGCCACGGCACACAACACCTTGACACTTCGCGCACTCCGTCCCGCGACAACCACGTCACCCACTTCTCGCGAGGTGCGGCGAAGGAGAACGCTGTTCGGGAAGGACGTCACCAAACTGACGAGAACGTCCCGATCTGCCTCTGAGAGCATGCTGCCACACACGCGGAACGGTGCCACGCTCTTCGCTCGCTTTGGGGATGGAGTGGATTTGCTTCTTCGTTTTTCCTTGACGGATGTTGATTGCTTTTCTTTTGGGGGTGATGTCGTTTCTTTTGAAGGCGCTCGCTTCTCTTCTTTTGATGGTACTGACTTCTCTTCCTTTGAAGATACTGCCGTCTCTTCCTTTGGAGACGATGATATTTCTTCTTTGGAAGACGATGACTTCATCTCCTTTGAAGACACCGGCACTTCCCCTTTTGAAGATACTGACACCGCCGTTTCGCTCTTTATAGACGTTGACAACCCTCTTGTTGGCAATGACGCCACCTCCTCTTTTGCCACCACTTCTTCCTTTGATACCACGACATCCTCTTTCACACTTGACGACGGTGTCACTCTCCCAGACAGAGGAATGTCGCTCTCGGTCACGGATAGACTCGATTCTACGATTCACGGCACCACCACAGCCCATACGCAATGTCGATTTGCGCGATAATCCGACCGATCGTTGTGACAGAGTGGAACTGCGCTTTGCTCCCAGCGTCCTGCGCACGGAATTTGACTTGTTCATATTCACCGAAAAGAGGCGAGACGACTGCTGGGAGAGAACGCTCGCCTGAGAGGGCTCCATCGAAGGCGTCTGACTCACGGTGGCCTCGGAAGACTGAGTGTCTTGTCCATCGGGGCAGACCGAGTTACAGAGACTGCATCGCGTAACGGAGGACGGGTTTGTGTAGGAACCTACGCATTCACACGACACGAGTCAGATACACGAAGGACACACCCAGGTCGGCATAGCGGTTTCAATTTGGATTTTGGCGGTTCAAAAGGACGGGAGTTTCATCCAACAAAGAGGCAGCGAATTGCGTTATTCAACAGTTCGGTGAAGCTTAAAACCGATGGACTTTCCGTCCGGACCCTGCGCCACTCGGTTGCAAACGGGCGCAGCGTGCGGCAAGCCAATCGGCTTTCTCACGGGCACATCGGAGGAGAAGTCGGGACACGACATCCGCCGCTGTCTTCTGGGAGGCGTGACCTCAATCTCTCCGGAGACAGACCCGGATCTCGATTTCCTCCCACTTCCCTTCGATTGCTTCTGCGACACCGGAGCGCTTGGCGGAGTCGCCGCGATCAGAATGTGCTTGTTCTCTCCCTCTCCCTGCGTGAAGTGGCACAGACCCAGCTTCTCGGTGTACGTGAACACGATGGACTTCTCGATTCTACACTTCACACGCAACACAGCGCCTACGGTGACAGGGAGTTCGGGAAGACGAGCGCGGGAGACGACGGCGAGCGGTTCTGGAGATAGCTCGCCTTGAACTGCACCATCTGCTCCCACAGCTGCTTTGCCGTCTGGAGCAGGAACACCGTGTTGCTGCTGTTGTCAAACTCTCGCTTGTCCTGGCGGCGCTTGAACTCCACCGTAATGCGGTGATTGTTGAACGATGCGTCCTTCAGGTATCCCCACGCCTTGCCCGCGTCCTCTATGTTCCTGTACTGGACGAACACGACTCCCGTCGAAATGGGAACGGAGCGACGCGACTTGGAATCCTTCTTCGTGTTTATGAGAGTAAATGACAGCGGCTCGATTTCCTGCTTGGAGATCCACTCCTTGAACTGATTTGACGTGGCTGTGAGAGGGAGGTTGGAAATGACGAGCGTTGTCTACAGTGGAGGAGAATCGATGCGCGATACGCTCGTCGGCATGCAGCCCTTGTCCTGACTGGGCTCGATGCGCAGCAGATCCTCTCCGAACTGAAAGGTCTCCATACTCACGCACTCCTCGTAGCCGAGCAGCGAAGAGAACGTAACGAAGCTACGCGTCACTATCGTCACAAAACAACACCCGTAGAGACGGCCCTTCTCGTTGTAGCGAGGCTGGAAGTCGATGCTCTTGACGTCCGAGAAGTGCGTGTTCACCAACTCAACAAATGCCGTCTTGTTGAAATCGGGACTAAAGTTCGACACCCGAACGCGCAGCACCTAATCCATAAATCCCGTCACAGAGCCGCACAGGCCGTCTCGCCTCCAGCTGGATCGACAGGGACTGTGACCGGCGGCGCGGCTCTGCTGCCATTGCGAAAGAGGAGGAGCGTGTTCTGTTCGTGAGACTGTGCATTGCAAAGCACATACCGCTCGTTGTTGGAGCGACGCGCATCGACTGGAGTGAGCTTTCCTCCAGAATCGGGCATACTCCATGGACTGAATGCCCTAGCGTTTATGTTCTACACGCATCATCCCCGAACACAGTATAACGCACAAATACCATTCCTTTAGTCTTTTCCATTCTGCAGGAAGAAAGATATGGCGTATCCCATTTTCAACAAAACGAGTCACGATAAGATATAGTATAAAGGATTATGTTACAAAGACCACGACGGATCGTCCATATCGGGCAGCGGCATCCCCTGCATTCCCGTTTCTCGCAACTGCGTTTGGTAGCTGGCATCGCTCTCCTCCTCCATCGAGTTGTCCTCCGGATCCTGGACGTCCATTCCCGAGGGTTCCGCGTTCGACCCGAACAATCCCGCACTCTCCTCCGTCCTCGAGTCCACAGGACCCTGGTAAATCGTCAGCGCCTGGTTCTTATACGCTTCGCTATTCCTACACATCACCAACCCTAACCAACTCCTACCGATAGGCCTCCTCTTTCATTTCTCTGACGGCCTGAGGCGGAAGCTGCGAGCTCATCCCGTTGTACATTTCCTGCCCGAAGGTCAGCTGCCGCACGACAGCATCGGGAAGAGTGGGACGGAACCCGCCATTCGCCGCTTCCGAGCAGGACCGTTTGCCCTCGTCCTCCTCCATCAACGGGTCGTCGCGCTTCAGTCGATCCACGGGCGAGAGGAAACCCGCGCGCATACTGCCGTTCTGAAACGGGCGTAAACACCTCTTTTTCGCATCTTCGGGAATCGAGTCCTCCTACATCATGACGATTGCCGACAAAGACTTACAGAGTCGAACTGGAAGGTTCTCTTCATCGAACTGATTGTCATACACAGCTCTATCAGTCAAAAAGAATTAGTGAGTCCTCGTATCGAATTTGGAAGGGATATTCCAAACGAAACTCCCCTTGAGGAGCGGTCCATCGCCTCTTCTCGCTACAACTGCACTGCGAAGTGAGAGAACACCAATGAAGGACGGAGAGAGGGAAGAGAGTGATGGTGATGGTCGTCGAGTTCGAATCGTATTTCCGTCTGGTAATTGTGTGACTACGTTGCTTTCGTTACGGGGAGCGTACTGAACGCGTGAATGGAGAGTCATGAGCATCCTCTGCTTTTCAGTGTTGCCATTGACGCCAGTTACCCTTCTTCATTTACCCATCAAGCAGGTGCGAAGAAGAAGGGAGGGACTGCACCCATAATCAAAAAGCCTGTTCTTTGGAGAGTAATCCCTTTTCTGGCTGGGACAGGGCAAAAGGGCAGTTTGCCTAATGCACACTTCAGCGCAAGTGGTGAATCGTCAATCAATAGATTTGCTCTGCGTAATTTTTGTGTCGGTCGGTGGTGTTGGCATCTTTGCTGATACGACCGACTCCCCGAATCGAATTCAATTTGACACTCCCTTTCTCCACAATGAAGGTCTTGCGTGTTCCGTGGATAGGACATGACGGTACATAGAACGCAACTCCCTTTGCTCATTTCCATAGTCACCTCGATCTATTCCGTCGATTTCCACCCGAAGGAGCCCTACGTCGCTACCGCTGGAGGAGGTCGGTTCCTATCCCATCTGCTTAGCGTTGTAGACTCGAACGTGTTCATCTGGGCTACCGATCCCATTTTCTCCGAAGAGAAGGAGGACGACGAAAACACGGATCGGCTGTTGAGTACGTTAAGGGGACATACGAATGAAGTCACGTGCTGCCGATGGTCTCCTGATGGACGGTATGCCTCCCGTTTCTGCCTCATTCGTAGTTATCTCGCCACTGCTTCAGACGACGAGACAATTCGCATCTGGATACAGGACATGGACTACGTAGAGGTCTACTTCGTTTGTGACGAGTAGAAGAAGCAAGCGAACGAAGGTGCAAACGAGGAGGAAAACAAAGAGGACGAGCAGGAGTCGGACGAAGAGCAGGAGGAGGATGTGATTCGTTTCAAGTGTATTCGCGTCTTCAAGGGGCATCGTTCCGGTACCCCTCTCCCTTTGCATTCATAGTAGATGTGTCAGACGTTTCGTGGAGTCCCGACAGTCGATTTCTCTGCTCCTGCAGCGTTGACTGTCAAATCCTGGTCTGGTCGCTGGAGGAAGAGACGTCGATTCACAAGCTGGAGGGCCACTCTGCGTGGATTAGCTGCGTGTCATGGGATCCTCTGGGCGCCGTAACGCTCTCCGCACTCGCTGATTCCGTAGTACATCGTATCCGTGAGCAAGGACAACACGTTGAAGGTGTGGTCGACGGAATCCTGGGAATGCATCTACACATCCACCCAGCTCCAAAACGACAAGTACGGCAGCGGTCTGTACAAGTGCGCGCGCTGGTCTCCCGACGGCACCATGCTCTGCGTCACACACGCCGTTTACGTGCGATCATGCTCTTTTCCTGATTCTCAGAAACAGTTCCCCGTCGCCATGCTTCTGAACCGCGGGACGTGGGCCCCCCAAATCGTCTTCGCCGGACACGCCGGAATCGTGGGCGTGTGTCGCTACGCGCCGCGCCTTCTCCAGAACGACAAGCATTCGTTCTTGCAGCTGGTCGCCGTGGGCTGTGATGTGTGTGCGCGTGCAGTGGTTAAGGCATAGGACGGATCCGTGTCCGTGTGGAGGAACGATCTCGCGCAGCCGCTGGTGGTGGTGCGCAACGCCACGCACAACGTCGTGTCGGACATCGCGTGGTCGTCGGACGATCGACACATCCTGTTCACTGCCGGCGAGTGCGTGGTGGCGGTGGAGCTGGAGAGCGCGGAGGTTGGCGGGAACGCGCTGACGGAGGAAGAGATGCACAGTCACGTGGCGCGTCGAGAGAACGCGTCGAAGAAGCACGTGAGCATGATCGCTCAGCCCTCAGCCGCCCTCAACAAGGCAGTGACTGTCTCTTCGCTTCATCCGTCACAACCTCAACAATCTCAACAACCCCAACAACCCCACACTCAACCCCAACAACTTCAAATTCAACCCCAGCAACTTCAGACTCAACAACTTCAAATTCAACCCCAGCAAAGCCAGAGCCACAAACGCAGCGCTGAGACGGAGGAGGCGCACGAGACGGCGCCCACCACGCGCAAGAGGAAGAAACAGCAGGCCGCCCCAGCGCAGACGCCATCCACCGAACCGGTCGTTGTGGCCCCCACTTTTTCACTCCCTCCTCTCACGCTCACACTGCCCTGCTCTCTCCCTCTCCCTTCTGCCAACAACACGCTTTCCCTCCAACTCGTTCCCACCACCTCTCAGCCCAGCAACTCCGATCGCACCAGCGTCACGCTCGTGCAATCCATTTCTCCCTCCAACACCATTCAGTGGTCCTGGGTGGGGCAGGGAGCCGTCGTGGCGGGAAGCTCCACCTCCAGGTTCTTCTTTGCCTGGACGCGAGACGGCTTGATGCACACGGTCACTACCGACGGCAGAACCGCGGTTCCAGCGCTGTTCTTGGGCAGTGCGCCGGCGGCGGTTTGCAGCGCGGGAAGCGAGGAGGGGGACCGGTTTGCAGTGGTGACGACGCAGGGCCGGCTGGTGGTGGGGGCGATCAACCCAGGGGGTCGAATGCTGATCGAGAGCGACATCGACATTTCCGGGTTTACGAAGAGCGAGGTGATGGGCATTCGCGTCCACTTCGCCGATTATTCGGTACTGCGCTTGCAGCTGGACACGAAGGAGAGAAAGGGGGAGCAATTCACGTACGATTTGAATTCGCGCTGCTGGTTCATCGAACAGCAGAACGTGTTCGCGTACTCCTTCTACAACAGAGACGGAAGGTCCTCCGGACTGAACTCGCCCTTCGCAACGAACTCCCTGCTGACCGTACACTCCCTCCTTTCCGCTCACGGGTAGCTTCACTCGACGTTCGCGCAGCTGGAATCCCAACTGTACATAGCGCGCTTCGTCATGAAGGATCGCCGAGACTACTGCCGCGTGCTGACGTCGTACGCGACGCTTATAAACGAGAACGACGATTTGGGCCGACTGAAGGCGCTGGCGATCGAGATGAAAAACCACTTGGTGTTCGTAGGGGTGGATCGATGCGGTGAGGTGTAGGAGCAGGAGGGGTGGGAACTCTTCAAGTCCGTCGTTTTACCCGTCGTGAAGGAGAATATCCATTTTGTTGAATATTTGCAGAGTATCGTTTGTCCTGTTTGCTGAACACAATTCCTCTATCATTTGAAAACGACGAGTAATCACTAACACATCGGACCGACCATGGAAGATACAGAAGTCTGGCCCACGGATGCCAGTGAATACGAGTTGATGGGCATCATTGGACGAGTAGTGGATCTGACGTGATATTCACCGTAGGGAGCGTTCGCGAAGGTGTACAAAGGAAGGTGCAAGAAAAACAACAAGCTGGTGGCGATCAAGGTCATCTCGTTAGAAAGTTCGTCTCCAAATATAATCGACATATGGAGGGAAGTGCTGTCTATGAAACTGTGCAATCACCGGAACGTTCTGCGCTGCTACTGCTGTTTCAGCATCGAAGACCAACTCTGGATCATCAGTCCCCTCATGTCGAAGGGGTCGCTTCTTCGAATCTTGCAGTATCTGCGCAAAACAGATCAGTTGGAGAACAATGAGGGGCTGCCTGTACTCTCGACGGGACGCATTCACGGATAGGAAAGAATCGTGAGTGCCGTCATAAAACAAACAGCATACGGCCTGCAGTACCTCCACTCCTCAAATCTCCTTCATCGGTGGAGGTAAACGCTGGATATCACGCGTAGAGACGTCAAAGCGGGAAACATTCTCATCGATTCGGAGGGCTGTGTGTGTCTGGCGGATCTCGGCGTGGCGCGCGTTCTGGAAGGTTCCATGAAGAAGGCGCGAGCCAACACGTTCGTAGGAACGCCCTGCTGGATGGCTCCCGAAGTCATGAATCATCAGAATTACAATGCAGCGGTAGATTACCCCGAGCTCAAGTCATTCCGTAGGCAGACATCTGGTCGCTGGGAATCACAGCGCTGGAGCTGTACAAGGGCTTCCCGCCGTACGCGCGCTGTGAGCCGATGGAGACGATCATCCGAACCTGTCAGGGCGACCCGCCCTCGTTCGACACATACGCGCCCTCGATCCGCACGCCGAGCCGGGCGTTCAAGAGCTGGATCAAGATGGTGTTGAAGAAGAATCCAGAGCAGCGACCCTCCATCGCCAACGTGCTGAGTCATCACTTCTTGAGCAGCATGGACGACGAAGAAGATGTTGCATTGCTGAAGCGATTTGTCGCCTGCATTCCCGATCTCGATGCGGTGGAGCCGGCCGAGGTTGTTCCTGCGGAAAGTGAAGAAAAGGATATTCAGTATCCAAAGTGGCGTTACGAGTAGCTGCTGTTTGCTGTTTCTTGGAGAAAACAAGAATGGGTATGTTACACGGAGCTGTGCGGATTCGGAATCAGCATCTGCTGTTCCAGCTCCTTCATTGTGATTGCCATGAGCTTGGAGAACAACGCCTAGAGATCACCACGATTCTCAGCACACACCTCGTTCTCCTTCGGGAAAATACTCTCAAACGCCAGTTCGTCCTGCTTCAAAAGAGCCCGGATGTTTCCTGCCACAAACCCTTTCGCGATTCGCATCAGCTGCGGCGACGTCTCCCACCACGCGGGAGGTAGCGTGGCCGTGATGCCCATCTCCTGCAGCACTTCGCACGACAGTTGCTGCAACAGTCCGTAGTGCGCTATTATGAAGGCGGCAGCCATCATGAATCCCTTGTCCTTGTCCTCGTCCGAAGAGCCTCTCTTGAGCGACAGCGACGAGCTCGCTCCCAGCAGGTTCTGGACATAGGACACCATCTCCTTCCGCTGTCCCCACCCATTCTCGCGCTGAGGAATCGACAGGAACTTGCTACGCATCGGTTTCGCACTCATTTCTTACAGCAACTCAGACAATCGAACGGGAACCGGCCAGGACGATCCCTCGGAATGAAGGGTGTAGCGCAGCGTGCCCACGACTTCGGCCAACGAGATCAGATGCGACGCTCGCTCGGAATTCTTCCCAAACACGGGCGGCTCTTGGTTGTAGTAGGAAACCAGGGGAAGCGCTATTCCCTCTGCCGGTTTGCAAAACTGATGGATGGCGTCCTGCACCTGCTCCCCGATGCGCACGGAGGAGCCCGTAATGGCTCCCTCTCCCCTCCCGTCTCCCGAAAAACTGTTCAGCGTCAAGCACTTGTCTACGTCTTACGAGCGCGCATAAGGAGACAACTCGAAGAGGAGAGAATGCAGAAACCAGCGTGCTGAGTGCCGGGATACAGTCCAATAATGCGTTTGCTGTCCGTTTGCGAAGCCAACTTGTTGAGAATCCCCGGCATCAGGAAATCGTGATGCAGCCACATCTTCCGGTAGAAGGCGATCTCCTCCTTGCTCGTGAAGAGCGTCGACTTGCTGAGGACGTCCAAATACAGCTTGTGCATGAACTGTCCGCCAACTACACCCCGAGGACAATTAGTGGCAGTTTGGTGATTCGTGAAGAAAGGGACGGTGACAATTACTCATGACGGTCACTCACGACACTTACTGACAACAAACACAGCGAAAACAGCAGTTAGTCCATAGTTCCATTGATCGCATCGAGCCACTGCTGACAAACCTCCTTGTTCATCTCCAGGTCCTCCATCGTCACCTCCTTGTTCTTCAACACCCCCTTGATCTCATCGAAGAAGCCCGCGATCTGCTGCTTGAACTCGTCGTCCAACAACTCCTCGCGGTCCTTCGCCGCCTGCTTCGCGGCAAACACCAACTCCTCGATCTCGCTCTTCTTCTTCAGCATCTCCACCTTCCGCTCGTCCTCCTTCTGCAGACGCACCGCCTCCTCCTTCATCCGCTCGATCTCCTCCGCACTCAGGTTGGTCGCCTTGTTGTCGAACACGTGTTCCGTCACGCGCTGCGACGTCGTGTCCAGCACGCTCATCTTCAGCACGCCGTTCATGTCCACGCTCATCGTGATCACCACACTCGCCTGGCCCTTCGGCATCGGCGTGATGCCCGTGATCTTGATCACGCCGATCTCGTAGTTGTCCGCCGCCACGGGACGCTCGCCCTGGTACACGTGGATCTTCATGGACGTCATGTTGTCCTTGGAGGTGACGTACTCGCGCTGACGCGACTCGCCGTAGGGCAGGTTCTTCTCCAGGATCACCGACATCATCTTCTCGCTGTTCTTCACGCCGATGGGCAGCGGAATCACCTGGTTGATCACGATGTTCTGAATCGCGATGGGCGCGTACTGCGTGTCGTCGTCGTCATCGTCGTCACTGTCACTGTCACTGTCGCTGTCCGACTCCATGTTGCTGGCGTCCACCGACGGGATCTTCTCGGGATCGATCGACGTATTCAGCTCCTTCATCTTCTTGTCCATCAGACGCACCGCCTCGATCACCGCGCCCTTGCTCACCGCCTCGTCGGGGTTGATCTTCTCGAACACCTTCTCCTCGCCGAACATCTCAATCAGCATCTGCTTCACGTACGGGATGCGGCTCGAACCGCCGATCAGCACAACGTCGTCGATGTCGCCGGCATTCATGTTCACGCTCTTCATCAGACGGTCCAGGATGGTCTTGGTGCGGTCGAAGAGGTCCATGCAGCGCTCCTCGAACTCCGCGCGGGACACCTGGAAGGGGTCGACATCGAACGATTCGCCATTCACCTCCACGGAAGGAAGCGTGGACAGCTCGATCTTGGTGCTCTCGGCGATGTTGCGCAGCTTCTGCGCGTTGCGCTTGTCGTTGAAGTTGGTGTCGCAGCCGAAGTTCTCCAGCTTCTCCTTCAGAAGCGCCATCATTCTCGCGTCGAAGTCGTCGCCGCCGAGGTGGCAGTCTCCGTCGGTGCCCTTCACGGAGTACACGCTGTCCTCCACGCGGAGAATCGTGCAATCGAAGGTGCCGCCGCCGAGATCGTACACCAGGATCGTCTTGTTCCCCATGTTCTCGAATCCGTACGCAATGGCTGCCGCCGTCGGCTCGTTGAGCACCTCGAGCACGTTGTATCCGGCGAGCGTGCCGGCGTCGATCGTAGCCTGTCTCTGGCTGTTGTTGAAGTACGCGGGGACGGTGATGACGATATCGGTGATGTCCTTCTCGCTGTACTTCTTTGCAATACTGACTAGGTTCCCAATCACGTAGGAACTGATCTCTTCGGGAGTAAACTCCATTTGCTGTTTCATGTACTCCACCTTGATCACCGGACGGCCGTTCGCGTTCTGCACCACGGTGAAGGGCCAGCGCTTGATATCCTCCTGCACGGCGGGTTCGTTAAATGAATGGCCGATTAGCCGCTTCACGTCGTAGATCGTGTTCTTGTAGTTGCGGATGATCTGATTCTTGGCAGAAACGCCGAACAGTCTTCCGGTGTCCGTGAAGGCCACCATGGAGGGCGTTGTTCGTGCTCCAAGCGCATCGACCGCAACCTCGACCTTCTCGTGCTTGTAGATGGATATGCAGGAATTGGTCGTTCCAAGATCAATTCCCGCAACGTGACTTGAACCAGCGAGCATCTTTCTTTGAGAAAAGCATGGATTTACCTGGACTCGAACGGGCTTTTCGTGCGCCAATGGGCTCGCTCCTTTCGTGATTCATGCAATAAACAAGCCAAACAACTCATCGAGCCCGTTTCCTCGGGTTCTTTTCCATTTTCGATAGTATAGCATAGGCGGAGTCGTCGCGGCCCTTCGGCTCCTGGCGAATGGGAATCGAGGGAGCGTCGTTCACGTACGCCCGCAGTTCGCCCCTACTCGTTACCGGCAATACGTGCACCCACTTCGGCATCATCGCGAAGATGGACCTCTCCTCCTGCTCCTCCGTAACTACGAATCACTGGAAAAGCCAACGTCCACAGCCCTTGTTGCGACGACGGTTGACGGCAGACAAGTAGTCCTTCTTGGCCGACGCAATGTCCTCCAAGCCCTCGTTCGCCTCCTCCCGGAAGGAATCGGACATGCCCGTCACGAGTCGCAGCCACTTCTCGATGATCTGGTGGAGCAGCGCGTGGTTCTCCTCCGTCTCCTTCTTGTTCATCCACAGCTTCACCAGCAATTCGCCCATGTTCCCCTCCTTGATGTTGTTCTTCCTCACGGGAAGGTCCAGCAGCACGTTGTACACGCCCGAGCGGATCTACGAAGTTACACCACACACCGATGACTACGCGGCTGAACGGAAGGTCGCCGTGAGCGCCCGGCCGGATCCAGTTCGCGAGCACTGGAATCAGGTTGCACGACAGGCAGCTACGGGTGAGAGCGAGAACAGAACGCCACCAGCGAGCGAAATCCGTGTTCTTCATGCTGCGCTCCACGTCCTTGATCATCTTCAGGCGGTTGTCCACCACCTCTCCGTTCGAGAAGGCTTCGAGGTCCTTCACGTACGCCTCATCCATTCTGTGTACATACTCCTGATGGTCACGCACCGCGTCCGCTCCTACGATCGCTCGCTTCACAAGAAGACGCTGCTCGTCGTCCGAAAGCTCGCCATTTCGCTTCTTGGGTTTCTTCCCCGGATTGTCGTCCTTATCCTCGATCGCGGCCTCGTAGTCGTTTCCGAACGCGTCCTATTCGTAATGAAAACGCACCCCTGTCGAAACATACACTGCGGATGCGGTCGTACTTCTCCTTTTCCACGGGAGTCATCTCCGGCTTGTTCTCTGTTGTGTGTGTCTTGGGCGTGCTGTCCTCGCTCTCATCTCCAAACACGGCGTCATCCTCGTTCTTGTCGTCCGTCTTTTGATTCTCCATCGGTTTTGAAGAAGAGGGATTCATTCCGCGTGATCCGTCCTCTCTTTCTGCTCGTCTTGTGATCGCATTCATTTTTGGTAATCCCCAATCGGAGCCGATATTTCGTCAGCGAAACGGCAAAAATGGGCTCCGAATGCGGCAATTCGCATTCCATCGCGTCCATCACTTCCAACCATTTCCAACAAACAACCCAGTCCTCCTATTCCGTGTGAGGAGTATGTGTGCGAAGACGCTGCAGTCCGAAATCAGTCGTCATGAGGTGAGGCTCCTTGGCCTCGGCGGCGCTGTCCGCGACCAGGTCCTCGGGCAGTTCGAGGGAGTACTGGAAGGCGTGGTTGTAGGGACTGTCATCTACGCATCAGATTCGACACAGAAACCGACCGTTCTTCAGCTGATTGCCGAGATTGTTGACGATGTTGTAGTTCTCGCGGAGCCCCACGAAGTACTCCACCGTCGTGTACTTCAGCGTCGAGATCGACCTCTTCTCGCAAATCACGCACGCGCGCTCGTGGTACTGGAGAACGGACGCGGGGAAGAGATTGGACACGGACTCCTCCAGCACGTGGTGCAGCGAGCGCGCCGCGTGCGCTCCAACGAAGAGGGCACAGACTTCGTGCGCCTCCATAATAGTGCCTAGACCCATGGTGAGCACGTAATTGCTGCCCATTGCGGCCTCGTCGACATCGCTTTCGTCGTAGTCATAATCCTGAAGGCCATTTCGGGTATGACAACGGTCATTAATAATAAACGAGGTGCGCGTCTTCTGACGCGTCTTGCTCGTCAAGCAACTACCCGGGGCATTTCCGCCGATAGCCGCTTCGGAATCCACCTCAGCACACACGAGTCGCAGACCGCCCACGCTCTGGATCGCCTTCTCGAATGCCTCGCATTCTGCCTCGTAGTCCACGGCCGTGCCGTTCAAGAAGAAAACGTTCTCCGGCACGGCATCCACGTAACGGAAGAAGAACTCGTACATGCGTGACGCAAAACTCCTCGGATCGTCCTTCGCAATGCCTCGGAACTCCTCAAGCTGGAAGAAAACGACGTGCTGAAACGACACGTCTCCCGACTTGAACGCGGCCACGAGGTCGTCGAACCTACCCGTTAGAACCCATTGGAACGACTTACAGGGGTTTGATGGAGGGGAGGGGATTCGGAAGAACGAGGGTAAACTTGTTGTCCTCGGTGGGACCAAACTCCTTGATCTTTCTCACGATATAATCTGCGGCGAAACGCAGCGCATCAATACTGTTGTTCTCGATAATCACTCTCATACTCGGTGTTCAATTCGCACGGGGATTAGGATACAGTGGGATCGGATTCTATCCAGAATCGCCTCAAAGGGAAAAAGAATATGACAATCGGGGAGTTACAGCAACTGCTTTCAACTCCAATCCCCCTCTCCCTTCTCCGTTCAAAAACGAAACAGCGACGAGACAGCGATGTTCCATCAGGGTAATCGGCGAAGGAGAAAAAAGAAGGGCTCCGCGGGGAATCGAACTCCGGACCTCTCGCACCCGAAGCGAGAATCATACCACTAGACCACAAAGCCTCTGGAAATATGCTCGATCCTAGGATCTTTGAGCCTCCCAGTCCGCGCATGACTATCGCATCAAAATGAACACGAAGAAGAAGAAGAACTTCGTGTGCGCGCACTGCAACAAGTCCTTCATCGACAACGCGCATCTGAAGGACCACGAGGTACGATCTCCCTTGCGACGCTGACTCTATAGGTGAAGCACACGGGAATTAAGCCCTTCGTGTGCGAGCTCTGCAACAAGCGGTTTGCGAGGAGCGGGTCGCTCCGAGTGCATGCCAAGAGTCACACGGGTTTGGTCCGGATAGAGGCTTTAAGTGTAGGCGAGATGCATGAATATGTGTGCACATTCGACGATTGCAACAAGCGGTTCACATCGCGCTCCGGGTTTGTCAACCACCAGAAGAAGCACACGGAGGACCTGAAGAAGAACGGGGAGTCGAACGAAGCCGTGTCCGTGTCTCCGCATGTGGAGCCGCCCCCGACGTGGCTTTATCGCTTGGTCGTGATGCGTAGAGCAGTTCAGACGGAAAGGGAGAACGAACAGTTCGTGTACACCTGTCCCATTCCGGGATGCTACAAAACGTTCAACAACAAGAGCAGTTTGAACTTCCACACGTACCGCGTGCACCTGGGCATCGATGCCAGTGTTTGCTCGAAGTCGAGATGGTGCGTCCTCTTTTCAGCGGCTGATGAGTAGCATTCGGTTACGCGAGTCCTATCTGAAGCAGCAAATACAAATACAGAAGATGCGGGAGCGAATCAAGGAATTGGAGTCGCTGACCTCGCTCATCTCGAAAAAGGAGCGTCTCGAGTTTCAGCGCGAGTATCACCGACAGCACGACCAGGAAGACATGATGGACGGCACCGATGCCGTTTCTCCCGCTCATCCTCCTGATGTCTAGGCACCCGTCATCCCCGTCCCCTACCTCGAAGAGGAGAAGCCGTACATATGCGGCAGACCCGACTGCGGCTGTCGGTTCTCCACCTACAAACTCCTTCTGTACCACGCCAAGGTGCACCAGGACACGAATCTGAGTCAAATTCTGGGCAATCAGCTGGTCATCTCGGAGGGTCGCGTGCACTGCCCCGTGCTGGGCTGCGAGGTGCGAGTGGCGGCTAGGTATGAGTCGTAGTACGGTCCGGGTCACAAGAGTCTGTCGTCGTATTTCGTTCTCAAACGCCATTACCGAGTGGTCGTGTGAGTCGTTGCTGACGCGTAGAGAGTTCATATGGCGAACTGCACCTCCACAGCGCTGGCTCCCAAGACGGCGGCGATTGGGAACGCGTCGTCGACGCTGGAGTTACTGAACGAGCTGGTGAAACAGGGCGCGATCGTGATTCAGAACGCGACGATCCTGCAGGACGTGACGGTGAACCACTCGAACATCAGCGTCGCGTCGAAGGACTGCCACCAGACGATCACGACGCATTGCATGGGAGAGAAGCAGATGGAGGTGGAGCAGACGATCTGTCCCGCGGGACACGAGGTGACGACGAGCAACGAGGCGAGGAGGGACGTGCCGTCGACAGCGTGGAACTACGAAGTGCCGACGCCGACGACCGACGCCACCATTCAAATCATACCGAATATCGACAGCGTGCCAACGGAGAGCGAGTTGTGGGGAGGCTTTTCCTGTCGTGTTTGTGGATAAGAAGCCGAAAAGCACAAGTTCAGAACAAACAGAAGAGAGAAGGATCACATCGACACACGCACCGGAAGTCCGTAACACACCAACGCGTCGCCCACCAAATGCCTCAGCAAACACGTCTCACGCGCCTGCTCCGTCAGCGCACACACATCCACTTCCTCGCTCGCGTCCTACGAGTCACACGCACCTCTCTCGCCAACCATCACCGTGTTCAGCATGAACTTCGTCATGCGGTCCAGGTCACCGTCACTCACATCCCACAAACAACCCACCACCACCGGCGCCGCGTTCATCAGATAGTACACGGGCGCGCCGAGATACACCCAGCCCGCCTCGCTGCCCATGCGAACGCTGCTACAACCCATCAACAGCGAGATGGCGGAAAACGGCTCGTTTTCGGTCAGCATTTGTTCGTAGGAGTAGTACTTGCACCCCGAACCGTGACCACTGAACAGAAACGCCGCGCCGTGAAGAGCGAGACTATGCATCAAATCCGGCAGTCAGTTTTACTGAAGGAACTCGGCGGAAGGGAGCGTTCGCAGCACGCCGTTCCAGTGGAAGTGAGTGGTGAGTCGGTGAAGCGTATCCATCAGTTTATTCTCCGTTTTCATTAGGTCGCCCTCAGGGTGGTGTAAAGGACCCGATTCAGCACGGCATTAGGATATATTAATCACGAAGTGACCGCTATTCATGGAACGAACGCGTTGGCTTGACTGGTCGCGGATGCTCTGAAGACACAGATGGCGGGAAAGAGTCACGTGACCGCCCCTCAGGAAGGAAATGGATTCAAACGGGACGTTCTGAAGGTCGGGCGACAGACAGAGAACGACTGTGGCGGGAAGCGAAGATGGAGGGAGAAGTTGGTTGTAACGGTCGAGCAGCGACTGCGCGGAGGCAGCAAGGGAAAAGGCGGGAAAAGACATGGATAGGAACACGTGGTGGAGAAGAGAGAGGGAAAGGGGCTTGTCGTTACAGTGGAGAAACAGGGACAAAATCGGCGCTACTTCGGGAGAGTCGCAAATCACCCTTTCTTCCAAAGCGCTGACAATTCCCTCCAACTCCGCTCCTTCCCTCCACGGCTTGAACAGGAAGGAAAAGGGTTCCATCACATGAGAGTCCAAAAACAGGAGGGTTTTCGACAACTCGTGATCGATGCGTTTGCGATTGCTCCACCACTCCTTCACGTACTCGGGGTCCTTCTGGCTCTCCGGAATGACGGAAAACGAGGCGTTATTGTCCATCTCGTGTTGCTGGAGTTCACTCAACACGCGATTCATATTCCCGCCAATGGCAGACGAGCCGAAGAGAACCGCGGGAAAGGGATCTGTGCGGCAGAAACGCCCCAGCACGAAATCCTGCGTATTCCTGTCAAACGCCATCTCGATCACAATTCCCTCCCACTCGCACGACTCTCGGTCCGACGCACACGCCTTCCGCTCCTTCTCCTGGAGGTACGACATACTCAGGATCGAGTCCAACACCTCGCCACGTTCTGTTGGGTCGCACGAATGGAGAGACAAGAATAGGGAGTGGCGTTTCGCCACGGGGTGCAGAAAAGACGCCGATTTCTGGAATTCCCCTTCCAGAGCACTCACATATCCCTCCACCAACTCCCTCAGAACGAACTGATGCGACGATTCCGGAAGAGTTGACTGGAATAGACGCGTTTTCTGGAAATCACCAAAGTCCGAATACGGGGGTATTTTGGCGGCGATCGGTTTCAGGACGGACGAGTGCACCGTACGCGTGCGAAATCCGGCCAAAACAAGCGCTATTTCCTTCATCCCGGAAAACGGGGACAATTCAGCCAATTCGATCATCTAGAATGAAACTCCCCAACGAATCTCACCTTGAGGAGGTAGTAATCACTGTACGCGTACAGTTCGAGGTAACAGAAGCAGAGCGCCAGTTCCAGCAGCAGGAAGAGGAGAAGGAAGAGTTCCCTCCATTCCCCGTTCTCCAGAAAACCCACCGATTTCTGGAACATGGTGGTAACCAGGGGAACAAGCTGCGTCACAGCGTGTGCGAAGTCCTTCTCCTGTGCGAGGGACCGCAGAAGCGCGTGCACGTCCACCCAGCCCTGCGTGTCGAACGGCTGCGTCATCTGATCCACGGCGAGCATGCGCGTCAGGTCGCGCTGTTTGGAGGTACGTGGCGACTGACTCGCTGGGTGCTGGTAGAACTGCAGGTGGGGCTGTCCGCGCGGTGGCAGTGAGGCCAGAGCGGAGGTGACCCAGGGCGACGACTGACTCGAGAAGAAGAGAAAGTGAACCAGAGCGTCCACCGCGTCCTCGGACAACCCGGGATCTGTGAACACGGAGTACAATGCATCGGGCGTTTCATTCTATCCCTCATTCCCTCCAACTCGCCCTACCGCCTTCTCGCAGAGTCGCACGTAGTCTTTGATGCATTGTATGTCGTCGCACCATCGCAGTGTCCGCCGCGCCACCGCCACCGCCTCCTTCATCTGATTGGCTGCCACGTAGAACGCCTTCAAGTGACCGAATTTCTGGGTAATTCTGGAATTCTTCACCGCCTCGCCTGACGAGTGATTCAATTTGTGGTACAACTCGAGACAGTCCAGCGATTGCGTCAGGAGTTGGGGTTGGGAGGGAGAGCGATAACCGCGGTTAAAGAGACAATTGCTGAGGGCGTGGAGCTATGAGTGACAAAGGGCGGGAAAAGATGCCTCTTCGATTTCCTTCGGATCCTCCAGGTCGGCGAAGACGGTGGTCATCATGGAGGGAAACAAGGGAATGGAGGGAGAATTCATGGCGAGGATTCGGTACGCACTCTGACACCGAATTCTGGTTCTGCGCAGCAGGTTCTTTGTTGTGTGGGATCTCTCGAAGTCGTAAGCCACGAGATAGAGAGAAAGCACGGACTCGATACATGCGAAAAGTGGGGGTGTGAGGGATGGAAGGTCATCCTTGATTTCGATGAATAACTACACTGAAGAGGGAGAGGAAGCAGTACGCGTTGAACGAAGGAAAAGTACTGCCAACACTCGACGAACAAAAGATACGCGGATTCTGTCATGACCAAAGAAGCCAGGTATTTCTTCGCAATGAGGTGGCTTGTACTGAGGTCGTGTTGCACACGATCCTTCCGGGTCTGCTTCCACTGGGTTTGGAGAATGGACGCAATCTCCCTGAAGTAGTGAATTACCTTCATGAGATAGAGAAGATCGCGATTCGCAATCGTGTCGTCCTCGTTCAGCTCTACCTGTGAGGAATGCGTGGTGAACGTACGACGCGTTACGGCGTTCATAAACGACTTGTACTGCGCAGCTGACGGATTGACCCGTGCCCACGCCAGATAGAAACGGAATGCACGGACGAGAAGAGAAGGATTCGACAAGCAGGAATCCAGCGACAGACAACCCGAATAGGCGGAGAAGAGCAATTCGAAGAGAGGCGCCAGAGAGGAGGAATACTGCAAGTTCTGTGACAGTGAAAGCAGCCGCGAACAGAGGAGATTCATCGTTTCCTCCGTCTGTGCCGATTTGGAGGCGATACACAACCGAAAGCAGTAGGAAGCGCACTTCACAGCAACCAGAGAGCGAAGAGCGGTCGAGCTCGCGGATGCTACGCAACAATTCCATAGCAACGCGGACCAGCGATTTGAATACTTGAAGAAGATCTCACGATCCTCTTCATAGAAATAGTCAAAGAGCACGAGCTGCTTCTCGAACAACGCGACGACAGACACTCCGTCCTTCTCGTGAATCAGGACACAGTGAGAATAGCTAGTCGGTGATATTTTCTTATGGACTGTACATGGAGCGTAGTAGTTTGTACAACTGAATGCTCCAGTTCGAGTTCCCTCTGAGGTAGTTGGATACGTTGTCTATACTTCACAATGAAGATAACATCTCTCCACCTTGACGATGCATGAGAGAATTCAGCGCTGCACCCATGTCTTCGAGAAAACGCTTCTCTCTTGGTGTGAGATTGGATTGGGTGAAGGATACTCTTGTTTACACTGCGCGGTGTATAGAGTGATGCAAGAGAGCAAGGAATTGTAATCGACACTCACATCACCGAATACTATGGGTTAGTTGTGTGGAGGGTGGTGTACAATGCTGTATGAATGATGAAATGGGGGCATTCTCCATTTCTGAGTTAGGGAGTGAATGGGAGTGGGGTGTTTGTAACAAAGAGTGGAGTGGTTGTGGGTTTTCATGTGTGATTTGAGATTGCTACTTGTAGTGGAGGCGTAATTGCATCCTTCATATGGACACTTGAAAGGTCTTTCACCTGTATGTGTCCGTATATGCCTTTTGAGACTACCACTTGTGGTGAATGCCCATTCACACCCTTCAAATGGACACTTAAAAGGCTTCTCTCCAGTGTGGGTTCTCATATGTTTTTTAAGACTATCACTCTTATTCGTCGCATATCCACACCCCTCATACGAGCACTTGAACCTCTTCTCTCCACTGTGCATCTTCACATGCCTCGTCAACGCACTCTCCAAACAGCACGAGAACGAACACCCCTCCACAGGGCACTTCAACACACTCACGCTCCGAACCACATGCCTCAATGGATTCACCACCACCACCTTCTCCTCCTCCTTTTCCTCCTCCTCAGACAGCGACTCCACCAAGTCATCACTCTCTTCATCACTCACCAACTCGCTATAGTCCACATGGGATGACACTGCCTTCACACTCCGCAACGATCTCCTCGTCTCTGTTGTCTGGAATCGTTGCTACTCTCTGACACCACACTCACATCCAGACCTGAATCAACAGCACGTTCTCTTCGAGCAGACGCTGGAACGCCTTGTCTCCTTGCTTGTACGCCTTCACCAGCTGCTGGAAGCTCACTTGGATGTCCTGGTTGAATTCGTGCTCGCTGTTTCTCACAAACACGACACACGCCCACCTCATTCCCCGCAGAAGCACGAAGAGACGCTGAACTACCGGCTCATCCAACTCCTCGCAGCGATCCACCAACTCTGACGCCTCCTCCACCGCCTCGTCACACACGGGAATCGTCGTCTGTGTGAACAGCAGCTTCTCTACCATTCATGGAGTGCGTTGGTAGTACCTTCGTGAGAGAGGATTCGCTGCAACTCTGGAGAATAGACAGGATGGGCGAGCGCGTCGTATTCAGGGTAGTCGATGTCCTATGCACTCATTCTGTGTTCATAACCAAACATAGGCTTCCTTGATGAATTGTCTCACATTCGTCCACGCCCTTCTCCTCTCCTCCTCCGCATGGTTCCGTTGGTAGCAACTAGCGTTGACACGCACTGTTTTCCCCACCTCAAACACGGACAGTCCTCGAACTCCAGCGCGTGGGTGTTGGTGGCACTGCATGTCAAGAGAGGGCGTTTCACACACTTGAGAAGATCGAGGTGGCGAAGATCTATATCGAGTTCCCTTTCTCGGATGGCTCTTTCGTACCAAATCCTTCTTTCTTCGAGGAGATGCTAGGTCTCACAACCACTCCATTCATCACACGCGGTTTGGCTTCAGCGTCATGTTCGATGCACACAGATGCTAGTTTGAAGGGAAAGAGAAGCAGCTACGTCGATGACGCGAAGTGTGACGGACACGGGAGTCGACTAGCCATGAATCGTCACGGTGACAACTACCTGTTGACAGGCAACGAACAAGAACTACAGATGAGAGAAAGAGGAGGCGCTCACATTGTCTTGGAGGATGTACTTCCAGGAGAGTTCCTTTGATTCGATTCGACGGATCTATTCTTCAGTTTCATTCACTTCCATACAATGGCATCACGAATGGAAGGGTGGATGATGGATCGAAGCATACCCCCGACTTCCTTTTGCTTCCAGTATTGATAGACAACAGTGTCTACATGTGTCTGCGGGAACTCTGGACTGTCTGGACCCTTCTCAAGGATTTCCTTTCTAAGAGATAATTCGATGAAACAATCATACTTGTAGGAACTGACGTATAGTGCCATTCACGTTGATGCTAGAAAAAGTGAAAAGGAGAACCGCCTAAACATGGCGGGAAACGAAGTAGTGTTGCTGCACGGTTGATAGTGTACCCACTGCACTAATGAATGATATGTTGATTGTTTTATGAACACAAATGAGCACGTCACCAGGGAGTAACGTTTCTGAATACGAGATTTCGTTCATAAAACGATTTATTGCATTGAGGAAGATTAGAAAGGCGGGTTAGTATCTTTCAATGTCGTTCACACTAAGGGCGCAAGAAAGTGAAGATGACCGATATTGACAGGGTCGTCGATGGATTATCGTTAGACGTTTTTGCTTTACTGTGACTGCTAGTGTAAATGAGTACCAAGACGCAGTTGACTTCTATGGAAGTGTCATTTGCTTTTCCGTGTTATGTCGTAGTGGCAATGGAAATGAAGGAATACATTAACGAAGTGTTAAAGGACCCGTCACCTTTCCTGTTGAATATGCGACTGCTTGATTGTGACTCTCTAGGGAGAAGCTGTTTAGTGAAGTACCACCTGACTACAAGATTGACCTCACGCTTCCACGGTGATTGCTTCGCCTTCTTCTGATTTTTAGCATCAGATACATTTACCCAGATACAACAGACACGGAGCCCGATGAAATGGACGTGCAGCGTGATGATGGGAGAACAGACACCATTAATTCTCCTTCTGTTGGCACAAACAATAATTCAGTACGAGCATGTGCATCACATCATGCCTAGACCAACCGGTTGCAACCGTCAATTCCTGTACCGCCAAATGGGGAATTCTCTTCTTCCGTATCAGAAATGACAGGTTCGTTTCTCTCACCAGCATCAGCAAAGGACTGTCCTAGTAATGCCGATGTTGTTCTGTTCTCTGTTCCTTAATTGACTAGGAGTTGAACGAAAGCAAGGATGGCGTTTCTATAAAGCGAGAAGGTGGGCCACTCCCCTTCCTCTCCAAAAGGTTGAACATTAACGGGGGCATCCTTTAGAAGGACTCTAATCAGGTATTTGTCAGTGTTGTAGTAATGTGCTCATATGCCATTTGTTTCCATACATTTGTCAAACAAATCATCTTCAAACAAGACCACATCAAACACCCTAATAGGCATCTCTCGTGGAGCAGATGTCAAGCGAGATACCCAAACTGTTCAGCGTTTTCGCCCAGTCCAGGTAGCGATCACCACCACAATCGGAGGCGCTGATCGCGTTTCGGAACCGTCTGAAGGTTGAAGAGTTATTCTCCAGGTACGAGACAACGTCATCTCCCGGACAGTGGCGAGCATCCTCGGCGATGTTCTTCTTGATCCAATCCAACTCGTCATAGTTGGATTGACGACGTCCAGGAGTGGAGTGCTCTCTGATGTGGCCGTAGATGTTCCACTGGCACACATCACACAAACAGAGCTGAGAGGCATAATTGCCCGACTTCTTCATACAACCAATGCACAACATGATGAAAGAAATTATGAGAGGATGTTTGGGACGTGAGTTAACGAACCATAGCGAATTCGTTAAGTATAACGAACGAATTGTTTAGTGTTGTGAGGAGGTGTTGTAACCACTGTAGAAGTGAAACGGCAATTCGTTAACGCCTTTTGGTAGCGATCAGTGAAGTGGCTCAAAGCAAAACATCATTCAACACTATCATGTCTCTTCTACACACATATAGCTAATGATGCATCGTCAGTGAGAGTAGAATGGGTGTTGTCATCGCATCGATTCGTATCCATAGTAATAGACACACCAATTAGTTTACATGAATACTCTGCAACCATCAATAACAAGATCAGCACAATCTACCACCTCTTTCATAACAACAATCCCATCCAATCCCATCACACTCCTCTCCAATTCCGTCAATACACACTATTCCGTACACACTCCCCCACTCAACAACACGAAAGACGCAATGAACAACTCTACACCCAACCAACCATTCCCTGACGTCACAGACACGACCCACCCCACCCACAAACAAACAATACTGCTACAACCCTCCTCCTTTCCCTCCGCACGTTCCGTGG